>JAFFST010050139.1:94292-106075 GCA_022414735.1 Noturus placidus | reverse complement strand
GCGGGTTCGTGAGTGGTTCTGGCTACCAGGAAATAGGGCACAGAGTTTCAATGTTATTTTGAAACAACTGTAGAAAACAAATGCACAATAAGGACTCATTAACTGCGACTTGAACAAAACATTTAAAGGTGTTCTAAAAAAATAATTTAATAGTAATAATTCTCTATGGAGTATCTTAAATGCCACTGTATAGACAAAAGTGAAGATGTAAAATAGGCTTTCTGCACTTAAATGTACGCAAACTCTCCTATAAAAAGGAGTTTTACATGCTTCCACAACTGCTGCTTTTAATCAAGGCTCCGTACCAAACGCACAGCCTCCATACTTCCCATCATCATATGTACATGATATACAATTGCTTTTAAATACATTTCATTTCAGTTTCCTTGTTATTTACAATAAGAGCTTATTACTTCTTTATGAACTGTTAGGAAAATACAATACAAAAAAAAAATATTCACAAAATAGACCATTTGTAATTAGAATGAATATTATTGGCTGCAGTTATTTCATCTAAAATTCACAATCATAAGGCATTGTTGTGAATCTACAGATTCTTTTAAATGACCTATACACAAAAGAATCAAGCTGTAAACAAGTTTTTTTTTTTTTAGAATTCTAAAGTTTTGTACACAAAGTGAATCTGTAGAAAATATGGATGAAGGAGTTACGCAACTTCAATAATAAAGGCATTCGGCGATCTCTTATTGATCACGCTGTGATACTGTAGTAATATTTTATCATTGACCCATACAGTATATCCGGCATTTTAAGACAAGATCTGAAATCCGAACCCGATCCTGTAATCCTGTATTGGCCATATTTGGAAGGTGTTGTCACGAGTCGATAATGTTTCATGTGTGCGTGCTTTCGTGATGGCAACGGATGTTGCCAAGTAAAAACAGACTAAGATCATAAGATCCTGCCTCGTACAAATAGGCAACATCTGTCAAACAAACAGCAGTGCCTGATTCCTGGATGCATTCTCAATGCATATTTTAGCTATTAATGGCATTCTATGAGGGGGGAAAAGGAAGAAAGGGAAGAACATATTTTCAGAGAACTATGCTTTGTTACTACCCTGTACTTGACCATATCCTCAATTTGCCCTTTAGTTGAAACCATATACATGGACTTTGAGAGCATGTAAACTGTAACCCACGCCGCTGATCGCTAATGGCTGTATTCAGAGTTGACTTAAGCGCATGCAGTGAGGATTTCATACAGAAATTGTGCATTTAGAACTCAGACTGAACTTAAGAGGAGCAGTAATAAGTCCAGTGCTATTATCTGACAGTTTAACGTAACCACAATATGTCATGATTTGGGCTGCAAATGCACAAAAAAATGACGTAGTGCAATTTGAGGCCAATATTAAATACATAAAATTGGCACTATTAATTATTTAATAGTATCAGCCCTTTAAAGATATTTCTTTTTTTTTTATTTTTTTTTTATTTTTAGAATTAAATGAAAGTAAGCTTAAAGGGTAGCAGATGAATGTTTGGAAAGCTTACCCTTCAAACCGTGAACTTTTGTTTCTTATTTTTTTTTTCCTCACAGAAAAGCACATCGAATTAACAAAAACGTCATTATTTTTTATCAATTTTATTAAACAAATCAAAATAGCATGATCAAATAACCAATATCCTGTGCACACATTATGATTTCATGACCTCCTGGCTACATTAAATCGTCATTAAGCACAATATCAATAAATAAAAGATAAAATGATAAGATGTGCTGGATCAAGTGCTATTTTATAAGCTTACAAATATCTCCCCGCTTACATATTGATGTAACACGTGGACTTAAGTCACCAACCCTGAATACAGCCCTAAATCAGTAAAGCAGCACTGAGGCATGGTTCACTTCTGTAAATTCAAACGATGCCGAGACTAAGTGACTGTGCGCTATTTTTTTTTTTTTGAGACAATATACAATACGAGTGCTTACAAAAAGAAAGTAATATAAGCAATGAGATGTGGTAGACCTGAACAGACATGAACATGTGGTTATATGGTTGAGGGTGTTACAGAACAGTAAGAGATTATGTTTTTGCGGAATCCATGGAACATAGTGGTTATTTCTGATAGATTATCCTGAAGCCCGGCAAATTGTGTATGAAATATGTGTGCTTCTCCTCACTGGAAAACTCAGTCCTGTTTTGAATATGCTGTCAAACCTAAATTCCTACAGACATTGAAATCATGTCATTACCTCATTACCTGTTGTTAAGGCTTTGGCTTTCATATAAATCTCTTCAAAACATGTGCAGCAAAAAAAAAAATAATAATTCATGAAAAGACAGCTGTATCTGATCATGAACCTCATTCATCGATAGTGAACGTCAATCATCTATTACAAACCCACAAACACACACATACCGACCCACACACACATACACACACACACACACACACACACAAACACACACACACGCACACTGGCCCAGATTAATCTCTGTCTCACTGTAATCTCCTCTCATTTATCCATGATTCCCCTTCACGTTTTTCTGAGTCCTGGGAAGAGGGAGTCCTCTCCACATCGCTCCCTGGAGGGAACGAAGGACCTATCGGTGCAGCTCCCTCGTTCGCCGCTGCTCCCTAGTTCCTCTCAGGTCCGCTGGCACATGTGCAGTCTGGACTTGGAGTAGGACGTGGCATCCTTCCACACTTTGCACACCAGGCCTTTGGCACAGTCGCAGCGCTGAAAGATCTCCAAGTTGTGTGAGCCTTTCTTGCGCTGTTTGGTGCACACTTCGCCTTGGCGCAGCACTGGCTTGCAGATCTTGGACCAGAAGTGGCGGGCACAGCAGTAACCCTCTGAACAGTCTGAGGAACGCAGACAAGGGTCGCCCTCATGACCTACACACAAACCATGGGGATGAACCCAGTTAAACGTTTTAGCATTGTCATGAAATGCTGAGACAATCCAGTAAAATAATGCCACGTCAAAGGAACATTTGGTTAGGAAGCGTTTTATCTTGCCACATAAAAATAAAGGAACCACATCATCTTTCTTGGTAAAAATGCCTTCCACTACATTTTTAGAAGAAAGGGTTGCTCTGGGGTTCTTTGGATAATTAATTGTCCTAGCTTTTTAAGCAGTTCCTGCTTGAACCAATAACCATGTGTTGCTAGGATCTACATACATCCTATACAACTCAAACTGTCCCTCAGGGTGTTAGCTGGAACCTTCCTAGAGTCTGGGAAAGCTAACTAACCTAACTCAACGGTACATTGTTCACTAAGAGTTTCTAAGGAGAGGTTTGAATAGTGGAAATGGAGATTATTATTATTATAAAGGTTCTTATGTAGTTCCTTTACAACCCAAAAATTAGGGTGTTAGATTAAACCTTTATTTTTTCCCAAATAATATTGGGGAAGGTAACTAACATTAACTTATTCGTACATGTTTTGAGCCTTTACGAAGAAAGAATTCACCATGGTACTTACCCCATTACTTACCTGTTAGGAACTTAAGGTTCCTAAAGAGATTTTGAGATAGTGTACGTAAAAATCTTCCTAACCAGGTTCTACATGGAGCCTTTATAACACAAAGAATCCGTTGGGTTTGGGATTTTTGGCTAGGCGTTTTTAGATTGAATTAATGGACAGTTAATGGATTAAATCCTGATGGTTTTTGAGTGGTAAAAGTTCCACATAGAACTCAAAAACAGAGAGTTGTTATCTTAAGTAGAACCCCTTTAGAAATCTGGAAACATAATCCATCCACAGAACCCTTGAGGAACCCACAAGAGTATAGTTCCTACATTCTTGGAAAAATTTTTTAGCAACCTAATAGGTTCCTTAGGTTGGAAATGGTCTATCCAGAACCTGTGTGGGAAGATCCTGATTTGGTAAAAGTAGTCAACTCTAGTGGAAAATTAGTACATGCTGAAAACTTAAGTACGTAAGGTTGGAGCCTAAAGCTTGAATAATTGTACCTTACGAGCCAATGCTGTACCTTTGAGAGAACATTTACATGGTTTGAACTTCAAAGAACAAACACTGTAGATTCTCTGGGCAACAACGTTCATCACACGGATTACATGGCACACCGCAAATGCATGGACTTATTACATTATCCAAACCGAATTACAGTATTCGTGGAGCCTGCAGGTATTGTACACCCCCGTAGCAAATCAGTATATTTTCTGTAATAACCCCACTGTAAGCAATCAAGCAATTCTGCTTAGGAAGTATTGCACATCCAAATTGTCCAGAGGGAGCAGAGGAAAATGAGACCATTACATTGTTTTGGCTTATTCCTACAGGAGTTTAAACACATCCAGAGACCTGCTTGTTACACTGCATTTAAAATTGCTTTTAGAAGGTCAGTAAATAAAGAGAGAGAGATATGGCGCCTCGTAGAATCCCAGCAAAAAACTTCCTGATTTATTAACCGGTTCGGTCCGGCTGCTTGTCAGGCGATTTAGATTGCTTTTTGGACGGGATAATTAGCATAGCAAAGCTTTATTTATATATGTTACTGTGTCGTGTAGGGATTTTCGTGCAACATTTTGGCCTGCTGATTAAACACACAACCCAAATGACATGAGTGCCAGAACATAACCACAGACTGTGGAACATTTCGTTATATTGTTTTTGACTGAACCGTAGGTCAACCACATCCCGCAAAAACGGGGTTATTTAAATCCTATTCGCTAGACTCATAAATAGTACTAAAAACAAAATCCCAGCTAATTTCCTTCTGCAAGAAAGCCATCTATTTTGCAAGACTTAATAATAAACAGAGTAGTATTTCATTGCTTAATGGTAGGCTTTGAGGTTAGGACCTTATTTGTTTACACCGTTTCACCAGATTTCTGTACAAACCTCAGCTCAGAATCAATACCTTTATCACTACATAACATGTCCTGACTCACAGACAGGTTGTTTTGATCAGTAACTGCGCTAGATTAAATTTATACCGAGCTACACATTTCTAATGACTAATTACACATCGTTTAATTTATCCATCAACTAGCGAAAAGAAAGGAGTACAAATAGGTGTATGCTTCCAGCTGTGCTGAATGATCAGGGTTCGGTTCATTTACGAGCAACAGGTAATTATGTTTGCATTCACAGTCTGGCGCTCCCACTCCACAAACACAATCAAGGAAGGAGTTCAGGTCACACGTGCAAACTGCACAGAAGTATGCAGAACTCTCCGAACTGGTTTCTGAACTCCGCAGACATTTAGAAATGTAAAAAGACATTTAGATGTGAATTCCCTTACCTTTGAGGGAGACCTTGGTCTGGACTTTCCCGCTCTTCTTCCAGGCTTTGTCTTTGTTTAGCTTTTTCTGCTCCTTTAAAGATGAGATGTGATGGGTCATGAGGTTCTCGGGGAACGGGACGCAGATAACTAAGCACGGGAAGAGAAATGTGGCATCAATGTGACTGGAAGAATGGAAAAATTCAGTACCTGGAATTATTTACACAGTTACCAGGATATTTATTCATGTAAATATAAATGTATATAAACTATGACATACTACTACTACTAATAATAATAATAATAATCATCATCATCATCATCCTCATTATTATTATCATGGAACATGATACACATTGCTTCACATTGCATTATACGAAAACTTATATTCCTAAAATGTATTTACTTAGTAAAAGCATTTGTTAACTTCTGCATATACAGTACAGTATACGTTTATCATTAAAACAATAAAGGCTTATTTAGTTAGTTTAAAGGCTTTTCTCTATCAAGTATCTTTGCTAAAAAAAAAAAAGAAAGAAAGAAAGAAAAGAAAAAAAGGATTTCGATATCATTTTGATGCCGAAATTGACTAAAAATCAATACTAATATCTGGCCATCCAATTGTAATGAGCTAAATTAAACTCGTAAGACAAGAAACAGTTATCTTTTTTCTTTTCTTTAATGACATTTCCATGATACCAATCTTGGGAATTCCATATAATACATGTCGACTGAACGGTATTCTTTGCATACGGTACAGCTTTACCACCTCCATAGATCACTCTATCATCACGCTGCCAAATGAGAAAGTAACAGTATGTGTCAACATGAGACATTTGAATTAACATTTGTAAATCAGGCATGACGTGGTAATGCAACAAATTCAAATAAATGATTACACAGACCAATGTCTGTGGGTTCTTCAGTTCCCCACTCGCAACTTGACGAGTCCTTCCTTCAATTCGTTCCCATTTACTGTTTGCATGCAAAATTGAAATAAAAACTTATAATTGTTGGGGTTTTGTTTTTTCACGCTGTGTGAAAATATCTTGAATATACTCACATTGATCTAGTATTTCTTATTACAAGAAACAAATATCAGATTATTAAACCTATTTTTAGACATTATTGCTTTCATTTTTCAGTTATTTCGAGTTTTAAACGTCCTTATTCAATCGCCAGGTCTTTTTATGACCTTTCATTAGATGTGTATGTAGACATAATGAAGAAAAGTCGATCTTGGAAGAGTGTAGCAGAGATCGTATGTAGCTTGCGTCGCTAATTTAGCCAATTAAGCTAGTAAGCTAGGATGAAGCCAAGCATGTAATATGTAAAAAAAAAAAAAGAAAATTCAGAAAGAAACAATTTTCACTCTGCGAGTGAATTCTTTCATTTGTTTTGTTCAGTTCACATTAGAAGTTATATATATCTAAGTTATATATATTATATATATCTTACACTGGATCTTAAAATAAAACAACAACACTAACACTAGACAGGCCACGCCCACAAACAACAACAGCAGCAAGAAATAAACAACAAACAACATGACTGACTTGTTGCTTGCTAGTGTGAATGCAGAGTAACGTATGGACACGCTATGCGCACAAATATCATTTTAAACATTCAGACTAACAATTCTGTAGTCTAGAACATGAACAAGAATGTGGAACAGCTTCGGGAGGAACGGATATATGGTACGTACAGTTGCTGCAGCGGTTCCCAGGGCAACACATGGCATCTCTGTGGCATCGCTTCTTCCTCCGGCGGCAGGTGAGGCATCGTGATGGAGCGTGCTGCGTGCTGTGACAGTAACTACTGACCGGACAGTCCTTATCGTTGCTGCACTGCTTCTCACTGCTGTACACCTAGACACAGAGAGACCATCTTTTAAATGTTTCTTTTACTCCCGGGGAAGCTGAATCTCTTAAAAGCGCTCAGAAAAATATATTTGTAGCTTGCCTGGCTTAACCTTGTTTCAGTGTGGAATGCTGGCCTTTTTTTCAGTTAGACTCACACATACACACACACACATACACACACACACACACACACACACACACACACACACACACACACTGTTTGCAGAAAGACCGAGAGACATTACAGCTGGTCTTTGTAATTATACCAAAACTGTATAACAAATTCGACAAATTATCATTTCACAAACCCGGGATCCACTTATACCGAGTCAAAATGGTGTGAAATTTCATACCTGTGTGCGGTCTCTCTACGAAACGACAAACAAAACTTCCAGACGTTGCCGTAACATGAAGAAAAACATTTCTAATGCTAACCAGACGTTCTGAGGTAAATACCGTCACCTGAGTCAAATCTAGGACACCAGGTCTCCAATCATGATACTCAGGATAAATATTCAGGATAATGATTACCTGAGAAAGTACACAATTTTGCAGAGTGTGGGTGGTATTTACATTTAAAGCAGACCCAGTCATTTGTCTCAGAAATACCAGTAATGTTTTCAGTCCAACAAAAGAAATCTTACCAAAACAAATAAATAAATAAATAAATAAATAAATTCCAGTGTCTATAATAAAAGCAGCTGCCCGGTCATGAGAACGCTTAACCAGTAAGAGATCTTTTATCACGGACGAACTTGGAAGTGGATGTTGTGTGATATTCGGTGATGCATGTAGGAGGTATGATGGTTTTGTGCAATGTGCATTCTAGTTCACTTTATTCATCTTTAATCTGACTGAATGCTGATGAGGTCTATTATAGCAGGGAGCACATAAGAAGGATTAATGTGTTTGCTGTGCCGAGATGATCAAGGCGAAAAAGGCAAACGAATAAATGAGCAGAAAGGTCAAAGCAAGTGTGTTCGTGTGTGTTTGTGTATAACGACCCGGTTGGAGTTCTAATCTAATGTCATATCTCATGCTGTCATTATTTAATTTAATTTAATTTATCAATTTGTATAGCGCTTTTTACAATGGTACATTGTCTCAAAGCAGCTTTACAGAAATATCATTTTTACATTTACAAGCGACTTACAAATGAGACACACTCACACACCAATGGTAGCAGAGCTGCATGCAAGGTGCTAGCTTGCCATCGGGGGCAACTTAGGGTTCAGTGTCTTGCCCAAGGACACTTCGGCATGGGATCACCCGGGCCGGGATTTGAACCACCAACCCTACAATTAGTGGATTAGTGGACAACGCGCTCTACCGACTGAGCCACAGCCGCCCTATCCTACCCAATATCCTATCCATTATCCTACCCAATATCTGTTACATTTGTAATAAACATTTCAATATGTTTATAAATCACACAGATTGAACTTTAAAGCTCCGCACAGAGATTAAGTCGTACATGCCCCGGGATCTGTCCTTAATTTCATCCCGAGATGATCGTGAGTGCATCTGCCAAGAAATCAAAATTCAGTATTGAATTCTCCGCCCAGACAAGCGACACGGTCTAGGAAAATTTGAAAAATGATCCCTAAAGCTAATGCAGATTCGAAACACCTCGATGTGTTTAAATGTAATTTTAGGGGTTTTTTTAAAATACTTTTTGTACACTTGCTCTTTCACGAGCATATTTTATCTCTTACTCTCTCACGTCAGTCCAAACCCAAGCATTATCCAAATGAAATGGAAGTGAATTGACTTTATATGTAAATGTCCAGGGGATCAATTTCTATTCACATTCCTTTGATAGATAGATAGATAGATAGATAGATAGATAGATAGATAGATAGATAGATAGATAGATAGATAGATAGATAGATGGATGGATGGATGGATGGATGGATGGATGGATGGATGGATGGATACAGTAGATGGATGGATGATGGATAGATGGATAGATGGATGGATGGATGGATGGATGGATGGATGGATGGATGAATGGATGGATACAGTAGATGGATGGATGATGGATAGATGGATAGATGGATGGATGGATGGATAGATGGATGGATGGATAGATAGATAGATATTAAAACTGTTATAATAGTAGTTTATTGCAGACTTTTTTATTTGTTTTTTAATATATTTCGGGTTCAAACCTACAATGTGAAAATGATTTCCAGGCAAAGCGACAGTAATAAATTGTAACTTCTGGCCCACATGACTAGCATGCCTTAACTTGTTGCAAAATGCACTCACATGAACTGTTATACTCATATTAAGTCATACTGCCCTTCCAGAAAATCTACAAAAACCAAACCTTAATGAAACCCATGACTTTCGCAAACCTCCAGAACTTTCATATGACCAATAATTAGTAAATGTCAAATATAGACATGCGTAAACAGTCTCTGCGTGTTTGCTGGCTCTGTTCTGTAATAGAGTCCAGCCGAGCGTTCATCGCTCAGCTAATACACACCAAGTCTGAGACAAAACCGCTGTCTGTCTCTCCGAGGTAAATACTGGAGTTGCGTGGTTCTGTTTTCTGAACGGTAAATTATTCTGTTCATGGTCTTGGACATGTCTGTTGAAATCGGTCATTCTGCATCACTTTAAAACCCTAATACCAAATCCTAATGCTCATATCATGTCTATACCTAATTTCCTGTAACAGTAGCTCTGTCTACTGTCCAGCTACAAGGCAAATCACAGGTCTATATCAATGCGCTCATTATTATTATTATTATTATTATTATTATTATTATTATTATTATTAAATTATCATACTATTATCACCCGAATAAGTTATAATTTCCATGGTAACAACTTACGCAGTTATATCTATGGAGGATCCTCAACATAAATAGATATCTGTTTTAAATGTGTTTAATTCTTGTTGAAGTTTTCTACGAGGAGATGTTTCTTTAGCATTTTTGGAAGGCATCTCCATTGCCAGCACTTTATAACAGTCAGAGGTAAAGCCGTAACTTTTCAGGAGGGAAAAGTTGAGTGTTCTGCTGGTGAAGGAAAGACGTGTTTATCATAAGTGATACCAGATACTTGTTTTGTGGACATTCCACAACATTAAATGTAACTATTAATCTTTTATTTTATTTTATTTTATTTAAGTATGATGAGTATATTCTTTATTAAATAGAGGAATCAAACACTTCAGAACATGCTGTTACAGGAAACTAATCAACTTATCTCAGCCCACTTTAAGTAGATCGAAAGTAGAAAATGATTTGAAAATGCTTGCTGCAAAATGGCCCCAGCTATCACCTCATACTTTACCACCCTCTAATTTTCATTCTCTCGTAACTATATACTTTGCATTTAGTTTCACTGTACTTACTGAAAAATGTATGTATGTATATATATATATATATATATATGCTTTTTCTCTTAAAGACTGAAAATCTTCTTGCTAATAGAAGGTGACTTTACTATTCATTTGTTTGTCTTCAAGCATATTCTTCTCTAACTACTATGGAATTTATAGGAAAGGTAAGTAGCTATTGAGGGTGAGGAATATAAGGAGTTCTGTGGGTTACAAGGATTGGAGAATTAGTAAATATGGAGGGGATAGTTTTATAGAAAGTGTATAATAGATGAAGAAAGCATCTGGTGAGACGATTGGATTCTGAAGACCAACCCTTTTTGGTCTTTGGCTTTAAACTCTGTTTCTCAGTCGATATATTCCCTAATCAAACCCGTCACTGCCAGGATTTGATATCAGTGTTGGATTGCTGTATAATAATACCCAACCCTGGTGCATTTTGTTACTTCTCCAGCGAAGAAAAAAAAAAAAGAAAAAACCCACTAAGCTTTTGGCTTTACAGCTTTGAGTTGTCTTTCAGCGCTGTCTAAATCACCTTCTCTAAGCAATCCTGATGACTAAATAATTCCATAATACGCTCCCAAGAAAGATTAGTAAATAAGGTCATTCAAATGAGGCCGCTTTTCAAAGCCTAGCCACAAGCTTTGGTTTGGAAGGAACGCTGAAGCGGAACGTGTAATTGTGAATGGTTTGCCGTTTCACTCGTACGGTTTGTGAACTCCTGGGCCTCTGGGCCTCTCTGGATCTGACCTTGAGGAATCAGAATGGACACCTGACACCATGAATGGTGTTAGTGAGCAGAGAGGGTTTCCCGGAGTAAAATAAACGATGTCACAGAGCAAACAAACGCTATCCAGCCTCAAAGGCCATGAGGACCAGATCACGGACGCGGCCTGTGCTTTCTCTCGCTGTTTGAAGACCAAGTTTAAGGTTAATCTCTCCACCACAAAACATGTGTGCACTAACCCCTGAAGGGCCACTTTTCAATGCGGGCCTGTCACTCATTTAACACGATTTACATAAACAACGGGCAGCCTATGAGAAACGGCCATGGAAGGAAGAGCGCAAGCTAGCACGAGTGAGGAAATGAATGGTTTTAATGAGCACGGATAATTGGACACTCAATCTCACAAGCTCTGGAGATCATAACAGCTATGAGATGCTTTAAGCCAGGTGGTAGCGCTCGTGGCGTCTCGCAGGCTCGCAGGAGTGAGAGAGGTGTGATTAGCCCATCTAGCGCTAACGATCCATCACACCTCGGGCTGGTTTAGTTCACTCTCTCAGCTCGTTAGCATCACTAAACAGCCACTTAACCCCAGAGGGGGCAGCAGAGACCTGTTTCCTCT
>JAFFST010050139.1:51553-62295 GCA_022414735.1 Noturus placidus | reverse complement strand
TTTATTTGTATAGCGCTTTTTTACAATAGACATTGTCTCAAAGCAGCTTCACATGAATAATATATATATATATATATATATATATATATATATATATATATATATATATATATATATATTAATAACATATATATATATGTATATACAGAATATATATATATAAAAGATGTAATCGTTTATAATAGTGACAGTTTTAAACGAACTTTTGAGAATGTAGAAAAGATGTCTTACACATTGTGGTCATACACGAGACGTCAAACGAAAAAGGATGTACAGTATATTTATGGAGCAGATCAAGGTAGATCAGGAGAACATTGTGTATGTAAAATTTTATTCTTGGGCACAATAATTCAGTAATAGACTTCCTTGATGGCTGGATACACTGAAGATGAAGAATAAACTACATTAGAAAAAATCTAAACTTAGATCCTTTTCATTCATTCATTCATTCATTCGCCAATGGAAATACACCCTGGATGGGATGTCAGTTTTTTTTAGGGCACCATATACACAAATTCACACACTCATTCACACCCAGGGGCAATTTAGAGTCACCAGTCTACTTCCCTGCTTGTATTTTGGATGGAGGAAACTGGAGAACCCAGATTAAAACCATACAAACCCAAATTCAGGACCACACTGGGGACTCTGGAGCAGTTTGGCAGCTTCACTACATTCTCAGAAATAAAGGTACCAAAGTGGACTTTTTCTTGTCACTGGTACCACTTCTAATTTCTTAAGAGTTCACCACTGTGACACCTTGACTACGAATCTGAAAAAAAAAAAAAAAAAAAAAAAAAAAACCTCACTGTTACAACTTGCTTACGAAAGCAACCAGAAATGACAAAACTCATTTAAATGCATGTAGAGCATGGCCTTGAATTAATTATGCAATCAAACTATAAGTTTATGAGGCACCACACTTTACGTACATGTGCATTAGTGATAGACTCAGAACAGGATGTGTGTCGAAAAGCATACAAAGTGCGTGAGAAGAGGGTGCTTTTGAAGAGGCCAGCTGTTGGCCTTCAGTATATATATGTTTTCAATTATAGGAAATGATTTTGTCAAAAAAAAAATGAATTATTCATATCTGATTGTTTGACTGCTCCATTCAAAACTGATGTGTAGTGTCTACGCAGTTAAGGGCAGGAATTAAAAGAAAAGGTTAAAAAATCCCGGTCAAAAGAAAGTGTGCACTTTCCAATAAATGGAAAACTATTCTTGGCACATGTTTGGTCATTTGAACAATAACAAATCCACAGCGCAGGCACTTGCACGCTTGATCATTAGGCCTTCACTAAGAGTGGTCATAATGAACACATCTGGAGTTTCTCCTGTCTTAGCTGTACCATGCGAGAGCAAATGTGTGTATTTTATTGGTTTCTCCATCCATCCATCCATCCATCTTCAACCGCTTACTCCTTTTCAGGGTCACGGGGAACCTGGAGCCTATCCCAGGAGGCATCGGGCACAAGGCGGGGTACACCCTGGACAGGGTGCCAGTCCATCGCAGGGCACAATCACATACACACTCACATTCCATAGTTAGTAATTAAAACCCAGAGATACAGACCTCCATTTGCGTGTTTGCATTGCGTAAAACCTCGAAAAAAATTGCCTTGGCTTTAACCTGAGAAACGAGAATGCTGAGTGTGTTTACGTCTCTCCTTTTACACCAGTGCTGCTGAATTCTTGATTCTGGTTCATTTTCTACAAAAGCAGCTCTGAAAGTAGTGCCGGCTTTATTTAAGATTTAGATAACAGCCAGTACGGTTTTCCACGTATTTCCACATCCACGTGCACGGGAAAGTCTTCAGGACAGCCTCGTTCACCTTTTCTGGTTCCTTTGCAAAATGACAAGCTGTATCGTTTGGTCTTCTTTCATGATAAAACTTCTGTCGTGAGGAAAAACAGAGGCTGGTGAGGAAACTGTTTATATTATAGCTGTTATTAGGCAGCTGGATGGAAGTCCTCTCAGAACGTTTAACAACATTAAATGTAACTATAAATGGTTAAAAAGCATGAAGCGTCATTCATTAATCATTTCAAAACTGCAATCCTTGGCAAACCCGTGTGGTATTAGAGGAATAAAACACTCCATACATTTCCTTACTCGCCACTCTGGTATGAATTTCTCGCCTACAAAACCGGTACTCTGAAGATTGCGAGAAAGCATTTAGCTGTTTGATAATAATAAGAGGGAAAGTGGCAGTAAAGCCACATATCTCTTTTATCCCAGAGAGCTCACTTGTTTAAATCCTGGATTGCCTGAGCTCCAGGGTGGCTTTATGAGCAAAGCATAAAGAGTATTCCTAATGTAATTCTCATGGCAGGAAAATCTTTCAGAGGAACCTGGAGAAGATCTAGTCTACCTTTCAAAAATCAAAAAGTCATCGATGTGTGGGGCATATGTTTGGTTTAAATAAAGATTTGAGGTCAAATGCAGAATGCCCTTATTGTTTAATAATAAAGAAAAGAGGCTTTATTTGACTAGTTCTCTTATCCAAACTGTTATTGCCCATGTGTTAATTAACCTTAACTGTTCATTCAACTGAAATAAACAAAGTGCAACCGAAATACACAGAAGCATTAACAAAGCATTCACTACAAAACCCCCATTCATTCAGAAATCTCAAACAGGGAAGCGTTAAGCATGATTTAACAGAGCTAAATGAATCATACTTGTTTTAAATCCCTAATTGCTTCCGTTTTCCCCTGGAGTTTATAAATGAACAAATCCTTCTCATTCACCTCTCAGGTGTTCTCCGTCTGTTTATTTTTATTTTGTGATTTCAGGATGAAAGGATGGAGAGAGAGAGGGGGAAAAAAACCACCCTGCTTCTATTTCACCCGATTCATTTACACATCCGGCCTCATTCACCGAGCTGAAAGAGGGAAGTACAATGCCTGCAAAGTGCATTGTTGATGAAAACCATAAAGGAGGCATTTAATTGGGCTATTTATCCTGCGCTTAGCTCCTGTGCTGTGCCCTCTCTTGTTTGGGGAGTGCGTTTCACACACACGTATACACAGACACACACACATGCTCACAAACAAGCTTCTCTTGTTGCACTGGTTGTCTCCTGTGCAGTGTACGGGCTCAAATAATTACCTCAATTCACCATCAAAGCCAGAACAATGTCCAAGACAAATACAATCAAGGCATCAAATAGCACTGTGTCTGATGATGTATGGGAATTCGAGATCGCCAACCAGGTGCCCCCCAGGTGCTCTGCCAAGAACCAGGGTTAAAAAAACACATCAATAAATATTACTATGAATAACAAAAAGCTAGGGGCCAAACGGAGATACTATAGCTATATTATGTGTATATGTTTTTGAACAGATACCCAAAGACAGAACGTCAGCATGCGGCTTCAGGGTTTCTACATTTGAACTACATTTGAACTAAAAATGGAAGTTGTTGAGAATACATTCCCGACACGTTCGGATCGTTCTGTGGATGTGAGAAGAAAGTTGCACTTTAATCCTGAATGTTAAACTGGAGATCGTTCAGAATGACATGACTTTGTCTTTTTTGATGCAAACTGTTGCATTCTCACAATTCTCATATACACCGTACACTTAGTACAACATCCAACGTTGTAACGTTCTAACGTTCGACCTAGATGGGATACTCGATCATTTCCCAGTGCAATCTCTGTCTGTAAAGAATTTCAACATGGATCCCAATATTGAAACCCCCCTTTTAATCGAGCGATGAGATAAGGCTTGATGCAAGTGCTTTATTTGAGTCAATCCTATATTTTATAAAATCATAATCCTAAAAAGTGTCTAACATGGGGGTCAAAACAAAGGCAGACAACATTAACTCCAAGCCTTATTTCACCCTGGCTTGCTTTCGAATTGTGATAAAGGAATGTCTTTGTCTAAAGACTAGAAATGCACCACAAGCCTTTGTAAAAGACACAGTCACAATATGATATAAAGACTAATCAAGAACTAAACACAGAACAGGTGAACACAGTAAGACAACAAGTCACTAACAGGATAGGGGCAGTATCAAAAAAATAAAAATAAATAAACACACAAGATATGTCAGCACATGCCACTGTAAACAAAAGCACATAATATGAAAGACGCACTTGTCAAGCTGGGAACCAGGAAGAATTTGTGATAGTCTTTATGAAAGAAAAAAAAATCTAAAGCCTTTACGAAATCCAGCAATTAACATTTATATGATGCAAGTGTTAATAATAATAATAAACTGTTAAAGTAAATGTATTTGGTAATTAAGCTCTAAGTATGTAAATTTCAGAGATTGGACAGATTTGAGATTGCTTTCTCAGAGGGTAGAATATGCATTTATCCATAACCTGTACACTGTACAAATGTCTTCGGCATCTTACATTTTAGTATAAATTTTTTCTTTGCAATTTTATGCCTGCTGCATTAATGTGTCAGAAGAAAATATATATATTTTTAAATAAATAAAAAATATACTTTTGCAGTATGAAGTATTTTTTACAATATGACAGATTTGATATTGGATCAGCAATAAATAAATGACCAAGTATAATATTTGTATCTCATTTGTTTAACTGAATTCTCTCCATCTACTTTCAGGACTTGTGTGAAAATGTTATGATGTTTGGCGCACGGTGGCTTAGTGGTTAGCACGTTCGCCTCACACCTCCAGGGTCCAGGGCTCGAGTCCCGCCAGGGCCATGTGTGTGCAGAGCTTGCATGTTCTCCCTGTGTGTCGGGGGTTTCCTCCGGGTACTCCGTTTTCCTCCCCCAGTCCAAAGACATGCATGGTAGACTGATTGGCGTGTCTGTAGTGTATGAGTAGTGTGTGAGTGTGTATGTGATTGTGCCCTGCGATGGACTGGCACCCTGTCCAGGGTGTACCCCACCTTGTGCCCCATGCTCCCTGGGATAGGCTCCAGGCTCCCCTGTGACCTTGAAAAGGAGTAAGCGGTAGTGGATGGATGGATAGACATATAGAAAATTCTAAAGGGTTCACAAACTTTCAAGCACAACCATAATATCACCCCCCTTAAATTTAAAATTGAATGTTAAAGAGTAATCTTTGTATTTTGTTAATTAATGGACCATGTTAAGTAATAGACCACATTTCTGATTGGGAGGGGGAAAAAAAAGGAATTCTGGGATTTTACCTGCAGAGACAGATGTGTAGCAGGTTCTCCAAGATTCCAGGAAAACAAGCCAATTCCAGCCAAACTGACATGACAATGTACTTAAGTGAGTTTATGTGGTTTTAAACACAAAGGCAAGTTATGATTTGTTTTAGTTTCTTGCTGGCAGTTTTACTGTTTACTCGATCGAAACTCAACATACTCGATTATAAATTATAATCCGCAGAAAAAGTAGCATAATGTAGTTTCACAAACATTAGATGAACAGAAATGGAATAACAAGTCCCTGAACAAAGACACACCGTTGCATGTAATTCGTCACTGCAAGGACAATCCGCTGTTCTTCCAGTCTCCCTGTGTGACCGTCTTAGGTGTCTTACATTACAAACATTGCAGTTTATTGCTCTGGACACATCTGCAGTCCTCATGCCTCCCTGCAGCAGGTCTATGGCATGTTCACGCAGTTGAGCAGGAACCCGAGACATCTTTCTTCTGGTGTTTTTCAGAGTCAGTAGAAAGGTCTCTTTAGTGTCCCAAGTTACAGTAACTGTGACCTTAATAACCTACTACCTGTAAACTGTTCATGTCTTAAGGACTGTTCCACAGGTACATGTGCAATAATTGTTTCTAGTTCATTGAACAAGCATGAAAAACAGGGACGTTTCTTTTATTGCTGAGTATATATATATATATATATATATATATATATATATATATATATATACACACATCATTTTTATACTGTGTGGCATGGTGGGACAGCTGGGTATTGCTCCAGGATTGTGTATATATAGGTTGGATAAAACATATATATTGGATAGGGCGGCTGTGGCTCAGTCGGTAGAGCGGGTTGTCCACTAATCCACTAATCATGGGGTTGGCGGTTCGAATCCCGGCCCGGGTGATCCCATGCCGAAGTGTCCTTGGGTAAGACACTGAACCCTAAATTGCCCCCAATGACAAGCTAGCACCTTGCATGGCAGCTCTGCTACCATTGGTGTGTGAATGTGCTCTCATTTGTAAGTCGCTTGTAAAATGTAAAAATGATATTTCTGTAAAGCTGCTTTGAGATAATGTACCATTGTAAAAAGCGCTATACAAATTGATAAATTATTAAATTATTATAAAACGACATAAGAACAGCATGGGTTAAATTCCTTCATGCTGTTCTCATCCTAAAACATTTACTAGAAGGCAGGTTCATCAAAACTGGACAGTTGAGAACAAAAAAATAAATAAATCTTGGCTTTGGTCTTTTTGCAGCCTTAAACTGTCCAGTTTTGGTGAGTCCGTGCCCGAGATAGCCTCAGATTCCTGTTTTGGGCTGATAGGATGTGGTATTCTGATGTTGTAGATAATCCACTTCAAAGACCGATGTGTTATTCATTCTGAAATGCTTTTCTGCTCACCACAGTTGACCAGTCTGGTCATTCTCCTCTGATCTTTCCCATCAACAAGGCATTCCAACCTACAGAATTGTCACTCACTCAATGTTGTTGTGGTTTGTTTATCGCACCATTTTGTGTAAACTCAAACCAGCCCGTCTTCACAGAGATCACACTTTTCCCCTGTTCTGATGTCTGACGTGAACACGAACTGATGTTATGGATTGTGCTGCTGTCAGATGATTGGCTGATTGGATAACTGCATACAGTAAATGAGCAGGTTTTCCTTTTAAAGTGGCTGGTGAGTGTATACAGACACTATAAACAGGGATTAGGTTTAAACATACAGTATAAGAATATTTTTTTTAAACCAAACCGCTTGGCAACCTACTTTACTTTAGCTAGGTTAGATAGACTAGAATGCTATTTAAAACAAACAAACACAAAATACAATGCGAACCCCGGCATATGGAGAACATCACTGGAATCTAAATTTCTTCAGAAGTTCACCATAGCAAAGGGCTTGTAAACTTACCAGGCAGATTAAGAGGCAACATTGACTTGCAAAAATGAAGCCCAATAAAAACGTTTAAAGCAAGTCTTTGGGTTTCAGTGCTGACAGACTCGTTATACCCATTTAATAGGTAACAATATATCCGAAGAACGCCTTACTGAATATTTCCTTTGGCTTCTGCACTATATAAACACCAGGTCTGCCAATAGCACACTTACTAACCAGCTAATTGTGCATTAGTGTTTATGCATTCACCACAGCATGGTATGGTCAGCCATGTTTCTAAACCTGTGTGTGTCTGGGTGTTTATGTTGAGAGACTCTCCTCGAGGGTGGTCCACATTCGTTGGCCGAAAGCAAATAAACTACGAGATTAGTGTGTATTGCTTCTCCACAGGCCTGCAGATAGCATCGCTCGTTCCCATTTCCGGGATAACAAGATAAAAGGTGTGTTTGCCAACCCTTACGTACGATTCACAGCGTGTGGGTTGCCATATTTGAATACGTCAATGGGTCAGTGTGCTTCATCTTTCAAACTGGCTCATAGCATCAGTGCTAGAACACATTTGTCTTGACATGTGTTGATATTTATCTCAGCGAGTGCTGACAGCTTTCATCAAGAGACGTGTGTTCATAAGAAATCAGCTGGTAGCCTCTTATAAGAGAAGAATTCCATCCTTCCTACATTATTTTGGCTACTGCATTGTAATGTATATATAGCAATACCTAATGTGTACCTTTTCATACAGGCTTTACATTGACATTTATTCATATCTATCCAACATGGACTGGTAACAGACTAAGAGGCATTCGCTAGCAAGCTGCAAATGAGGGCATTAGGCTTCCTGTCAACAGTAACCATTTTATTCTGGTCAGGATTACAGTGGAGCCAGAGCATGTCGCAGGAACATTTAAAATGAGGTAGGAATACACCTGCGATGGGACATCAGTCGATCGCAGGGCATCATGCATATATTTATAGTCATTCCACACACTAACATATTTCTGGGAGCTCAATAACCTGGAGGAAACCCATTTAGAACATGGGACTGGTGGGACAGACCGTAGTCCGAGCTCAGATTTGAACCAGAGTCCACCATAATCCGCTGCACCACTGTGTTGCCCCAGTGAATCTTGATATCTTCAATTATCTTCAAATACTTCCTGTGCACCTGCTTTATCTTTTTCACACACAGGCTATGCACAAACTGTGTGCATCATACACTAATTGAAATATTACATCTAAAATATTCCTTGTCTTGTTCCTCTGAAAGGTTCTATGTAGAAATCTGCAGCAGAAATGTCCCTTTTACATAAGGGTCCAATTAGAAGCCTTTTAGGAACCAATAACCAATCACCATGAAACCAAGAAATCCTGGGATGCATCATAGTGCCTTAACACACCAAATCATGACATCATACTCATGACGCTCTCCATGCCACCCACACACTCGTCTGTCATAAATTCTATAGCCTATGGTTTGATCAATTGTTTTTTTAGAACGGTGGGATCTTCTGATTTAGTGGACACTTTAATCTAAACTGACCTTACAACTGATTGAATCCAATCCTCTGAACTGAACCGTTAAGGGTGTTGCTCAATAGTATTTCCCTGGCAGTCTGTGAATTTGACGTCATGACCTTAGGGCGTTAAAACTTCAACAGAACTGTCAGAGAATCTTAATCACTGAAACATAATGGTCCTTTGCAGTCTGATAGCATAAACATAACAGATTTGAGCTGCTTGAAAAGCTCAAGTATAACCACTCCTGATTATTAACAATGCATCAGAAATAATTAATGTGCCCTCAGATGATGTGCTCAAACCTGCAAGTGAAACACTGCCTGTGCCATCGAAGCAAAACAACCCATGAGGTCATGCATAAAAAGGCAAGACACATCCCTCCAGCAATGATTATGTAAGAATCTGTGACCAAGACTTACCACCATGCCAACTTTCAGGTCTAACATACATCTGATCCAGTTAATCAAGGCCATTAAGACTGTCAAAAGTGACAGAAGTAAAGATTGCAACTCAACTCTACAGGGTAGAACATCCCCAGAAGCATCCATACACTGTTTCAGACTGGAACCTAACACAAACCTAGCACCCATCAACAAAAGGGTTGTTGTATCATCTTGTATCATCCTGGTAGGTGGCATTGTGCCGGAGTACTGGCACCATGTGATGCAGCTCAAAAGGTGAGCAACTACACCCTTAAGGACCAAACGAGGAGGGGGAGAAAAGGGTAACTGTCAGTTCCTCCAACCCTCGGGGGCAAGAAGAACCTGGCGTCTTGGGTCCCAGGCTTGTCACAAACCAGATGTGACTCTTTGATGTGAGCAGGCCTAGCTGCTGTATTTGATGTATGATACCCTTATATCTGTGTGATCCCTTTATATCATGCCCCTGTGTCTCTCACTGGAGTCGCATCTCTGTCTGATATGAAACACCTACAAAAGTGACAGATTAAAGACAAGGACTGTACTAGTTGGGGATTACGGCAATTTGGGAGGTCTGTCTCAAGTGTCGCTTGTTTTGGTGCAGATGCAATGGGGCAAATCCTTACAAAAAAAAAAAAAAAAAAAAAAAAGAAGAGGATGGAAAAAAAAACAAAAACAAAAAAACATTGCATGGAACAGTTGAGCAACCACTGAACCAGGGAATCAAAATATCCCAGCCTACACAGCACCTCTTTGCAATAACCAAGTCACCAAAGCAGTATGGGCTTCATTTACGACCCGAGAAAGGATGACAGGTCACTCTGTCTTCTTTCAAAGCTTTGACTCTGCTCTGCATATAATCTGATGGACACTGCTGTATTGTCTTTTTACAGACAAGAGCTGCATTTTAATGGAAGGCTTTGAATAAAACTGAAACCAGATGGGGGGACTAGGAGTTAAAAGCAGATCAAGCAGGTCATGCACTTTCAAACTGAACCCATCGCAGAGGCAGATGAGGTCATTCAATATACCACACAGGGTTTATGGTCCATGTCGTGGCTGCACAATGGAGACATGCTGACAATTCTTATTTAACATGGAGAACACCTACACGATGTGACATTTTTAAAGTGGAGGGCATCTCACTTCTTGTGTACAGAATTGGCCTTTTTGCCCCATAAGGGTGAACACACTTCAAATTCCCAAGTCTCAAGTGAATCAGTGTAATCCCTTTCATGTACAGACAGGCAGAAGAAGAAAAAAAAAAAAAACTCTGAAGATGTTGTTCGGGGTGTTCGAGACAGCATTGTTCTGGAATTAGATCAAGATGATTAAGTTCAGTGACAAAGTTCGATCCAACACTTTGCCCAGGAATCCGCTTCCAAATAGTGATCATTTGTCCTGTACTCAACTAGAATAGATCCGACTAATACAGTTACAGATGAGCATGTGGCAACCTTCTAAGCTGGCACAGGCATGATAACAGTAAAATTGGTGGTGGTTCAGTGGGTAAGACCTTGGCCTACTAATCAGACGGATGAGTTCAAAACCCAGGACCACCAAGCTGCTACTATTTTAAGCTTATAACCTTCATATTCGCAGCTTAATTGTAAATTGCTCTGGATTAATTCAGTAAATCTAAAAACTTTCCTCGGCTTCGCATTACACATAACGGTGTCCAGAAGGACTTTATTTCAGCGGAGGAAGCAGGAGAATATGTGAAACTCTTGATATCAGGATGAAGTGTATCACCTGCACAACGGCGTGTTCTTTTTAT
>JAFFST010050138.1:286271-309157 GCA_022414735.1 Noturus placidus | reverse complement strand
TATATACTTTATATTTTTCCGTAAATGTGTTCCACTCACAGCTGTGCTTTTTCTGTACCTTTCATCATACTGACAGAGCTCTATGTGCAAACACTCATATGGTATTTCAAAATAAATTTTAAAGATAGGAATTAAACAACAAGACTGTATGGTCCAGAACTTTTTGAAACCCCAAATCATATTTTTTTGACACATTGTATGTAACTTTAGTGGCAATGTTCAACATGGTTGCTAATATGGGGGTTCTTCTTTGGGTACATTCTATTCTAAGAATTATAAAAACAGACCTCGTCAAAAACTCTCAGCATGGTCACCTTGCCCAGGTATTTATAGGTGTCAGCAAGCAAATGGCTAAGCTTATGGATCTTTCACTCTCTAGGACCATTCTCCATACAGACCATTCCAAAGACCACAGCTCAACACCTTTGTTCCAAATTTCTTCCATAAGTTCTGGTTGAGCACAAAGGACCTGAAGTGAGTTAAAGAGAAGGAGGGAATTATAGAGAAGTAGTGAGAGGGGCCGAGAGAGAGAGAGAGGGTTGGGTTACAGTTAGACAAGGCTGTCGTGTCAAAATAGGCCCTCAAAGTGGCGACAAGCCCCAGGCCAGTGACCTTGCCCCTTTTGCCAAGCCCTGAATTCCTGGGGGATATTTTTAGAGATGGCATTTAAAGTTGGCAGTGCATCAACATCTAGGCTTCTGCAGTATTTCCTGTTCCTGTTAAACATGGAGCTCTGGGACATAGACTTCTACAGAGACTGGGACAAAACATGAGCACATCTAAAAATAAAGACTGCATTCAATATTCTCTTTCTGATTCAACACAAACTTTATCTGAAAAAAAAGGACAAATAATGATATTGGCTTCAGTCTTTTCCTGACAAACGATCACTTGCAAATAGAACATGTGTAAAACCTCATACAAAAGAAATTGTACAAATGCATTCACTTATATACATATGCACATTCGTGCTGATTTTATTTTTAATTACAAAAATCACTGTGTGGTGTAAGATGGACTCAAATATATCAGTTTAACATTCACGTTCTTTATGTAGATTTTAAATTAGAAACCTTGTTGAATATTAGGAAGCCGAATCTAATATGACAGAAGACACATTTCTTTTGCAGTTCTGTAGTGATTTCAGATGATGGCAGCCTAGCAAGGAGAAAACTGCTGCACGATCCACAAGCCAAAGAATTATTAGTCCTACCTGACAGTGTCCTTTAGTTCTGTCCAACTGGCAAAGTGGGCAAAGTTTGTTAAGCTAATCTGTGACCAGATAACATAAAAATTAACCTGACAGTGATCACAATTTTATGTGACAAATTATCCTTAATGTGAAGGGAAAAAAAACACACGAATGAACATAAAATGTATATAATATACTAGTTTAAGTTTGAAACCTCCATAACATGCAGTTATACTATATCTTCTACTGTCAGCACTGTGGTGCTGTAGACTGGTATACTGCTGTGTGCTGGTTAAGCAACATATTTTCCAGTACAAGGCTGGATCTGACCCATTTCCATTCCATATCTATCCCCCAGTAACTTGTCATGTATCATTCTCTTCTAATAGCTATACCCCTGTGTCCTTATATGCTATCTATATTGTGTGGATTTTAAATCTCTTGAAATGTGTGAACTACATAAGACGATTTTTCTGTTAAAAAGCTTGATGTTATAAAGGATATACCGATGCTTAAAATTCAGAGGAATCATATAGTCACAGAAACAATTCTAAAAGTAATTAAGGAAGCTGATTTAATGATCTTGGGACAAAATAATAGTGTTTCATCATCAAAACAACCTTCAATCAAAACAACAGCCTTCAATCAAAACAACACCAACACTTTACTACTTATATACTCATAAACATGTCAATCATATTCACATTTGTTATAAAGCCCTTTCTATTACCTCATATCACTTTTAACAGTTTCACATTAACATTAACTTATGTTTCATAAATCATGCCTTTTTGTAAAAATATTAAATACAAATGATTAAATGCAAATACAAAATACAGCTAGTCTATAATCAGCAGTCTAGTTTTGCATTGAAGTTCTTGCAGGTCTACCACCGTTCATTTACTTCCACCTGTGTTTATGTTTGTAGATACGTCTGCCTTTGACATGGCAATACACACTAACACTTATAATTCATCTAAACTATCCATCACATAATTCTGCAAAATATATGTCAGTGCCTTCAATGACAGGACATTAAAATGAGTCCTCCACCTTGTGTTTGCTCAATGCCTGGAGAAGTGTGTGTCACTCAGCGTGTATCAGAGCAGGACTGGGCCATGGAGTGGGTCAGCTTCTCACTGCAGTGCCACATACATCTGGAAAAGGAGTCAAGCCCATAAATCGTAGGAAGAAATGGGGGTCTATTGTGTAAAAAAATAAATAAAAAAAGGAATTAGTAAGCAGCAAGATATTGAATAGTCTCCACAAATGCAGATGTTTCTGTAAGTGATGCTTCTTTTTCAGGGATGAGATCTGTTTTAATGCTTACAATTTCTATGTATGCAGCCTTATGATATTGAGTTTTACTAGAATGAAACACATACTCTATATGATTAATAAAAGAGATCTATGCAGTTTTTAAAGACATTCACTGAAAAGTCCAGAACGATTTAGTGTAACAAAAAGCACCATCTCTACCATTTCATCAGACTTTTAATTCCATTTTGACCTGCAAGGAAAAAATAAATATAAATGTCAATTAATAATTAAATACAAAATCTTGTATATATAGTTTAACTTCTATTACTTCATGACTTCTTCAGAAACCCTGTAATGTTTACTTATTAAAAACATAAAAATACAGCTGGTCTGTGATTGGAAAACCTAGATTAATGTATAACTGCCTGTGAGATGCAGTAATGACTGCTTACATAAAATGTAATGAGCACATATATGTTTGTCATTGGCTGTTAATGCATATTGCGTAACTTTTTTATGTTGCGTAAGAGGGGGAAAATTGTCCTGTTGACTAACCATCTCTGGATGAGCCTGTATGTGAGTATTTAGGATTTTTGTTTAATGGCTGAACACTTTGATAGGCAGTCACCCCAATAACATCACATAACAGTGTTAGATTTCAAAGCTTTGTGGTACACTAGCTTCACATCTGTGCATCCCTTTGAAGTTAGTATCTGATTCAAACAATGCTTGGTAAATACAGAATCTTTGCCATCAGGTATTACACAGAACCACAGAGCAGGTTTTTTTGTCTCTCCACATTAAAGACTGAAGTCAGATAAATGGTCATACATTCAAATGCTATGATTATAACTGTGTCAAAAAAAATCAAATCTTGTGTCATAGTTGTTAGTTAGCTTTTGTTCCTAGACTGTGTGTAGACTCTGCACTCTCACCTTTGGAGATCTTTTGAGCTAATTATTACCATAAACATTGACATAATTTTCCTGGCCCAACAGGGGACATTTTTATGTAAGTGCGCCGGCACCCCTGCCTGCTTACACACACAAAGAAGAGGACATAAGCTCCACTGCCTGTTTCTGTCCTCATTTTCTAGCCATAACCACCCCCGTGCTGCTTTTAAATCAGTGTCCGAGCATGGAAGACACACCGAGAATGGACAGGGTGACTCGCTGACTGTGTAATCCAAGAGAAGTCCTTGACCCCAGGGGGAGAGTGTTTATATATGCATTGACCTGTGATCCTGGAAGATGGTTGGACCAAAACCCACTGTGACCATCAGGCATCATCGTAATTCCTTAAAAGGCTGTAAATGAGTGCAAAGCAGGCATGCAGTGGCATTTATATTTTCTGGAGAAAGAAAAATAGCTGGTAATGATGCATCTGTCACTCAGATACTTCAAAGGGTTTGTTACATAAAAATTCTCAAATGGAAACTACAATATGTCTTTTGATTTCCCAATATTGAAGATATTTGGATACATTTTATTCCAGTTTCTTATTCTGTGACACGGTGATGTGTTCCTGCCAAATAATTAAATACCAATAAATGGTAAGTTTCATAAAATAATATAGACATTCTGAGTTATTTCAATACTTATAATTTGTTATTATAATAGAACTTAGTAGTATACAGTAAATTATAGTCTTCTTTAAACAGATTGTATTAAGTCTATGCATTAAATTTGTGCTACCATTTTCGGTGCTACCAAGATCTGTGTAATATCTATAACATAAGGTAAAGTACTATCTTGAAACATTACCTGCTGAGATCATTTAAGTCATGGGAAGACAGAAAAAAAGTTTGTTTTGCATATCATTGTATAAAACAAATGACATCAGATAATCCTTGCAACTGAACTTGTGCATATGATGGCAAAGCTTCTGGGCACAGTAAAGCCCTGCAGGCATTGATTTATGAATACAGCTGTGGATTAGTGGCAGAGACACCTGTCCTGTCCTCCATCAGCAGTAATTCCCATACTGCAGCTTCCCATGCTAACCTGGGCAAGAATTTCACCCCACTGCCTTTTCTAAGGGCAAAAGGAGGATGTTTTGTCAGTTAAATTGTGACAGTGCAGTGTATAAATCAATGCAAAGGTGAGAAAAGCTCAATTTGAATACAAAATTCAAACTCTGAAGTCATAGCCAGAGTAGCACTGATGAACAGGGACAGGGAAAAACAATGAAAAAACAAACAGTGAAACAATAGCTATATCTTTATTCTTAACCAATTAATTCTTGGTCTGCAGCAATGTTCAGTTAGGTCGTACATGTCAAAGTAACATCCACATAAATGCCAGGATCCAAGGTTTCCCAGCAGAGCATCACACTGCCTCCACTGACTCGCCTTCTTCCCATAGTGCAACGCACACATACCCGGCCAGCCACATGACGTAAAAGAAAATTTGATTAATGAGACAAAGCCACCTTCTACTATTGCTCTATGGTCCAGTTCAAGTGCCCATTGGCAGTGAACAGTGCTTTTTGTCAGTGAACAGGGGTCAACATGGACAATCTGACCATCTGTGGCTACGCAGCCCCATATACAGCTAGCTGTGATGCACTGTGTGTTCTGACACCTTTCTATCATAACCAGCATTAACTTATTCAGCAATGTCTACTACAGTAGTTTTTCTGTGGGATCGGTCCAGAAGGGCCAGCCTTCACTTCCCTAGCGCAACTGTGAGCCTTGGGCGCTCAAGACCCTGTTGCTGGTTCACTGGTTGTACTTCCTTGGACCACTCTTTATAGGTAGGAAAACCTCACAACACCTGCGGTTTTGACCCAGTCATCTAGCCATCACAATTTGGCTCTATGTCAAAGTCACTCAGATCCTCATGCTTGCACATTTTTCCTGCTTCCCAAACAGCAACTTTGAGAACTGACTGTTCAATTGCTGCCTAATATATCCCACCCCTTGACAGGTCCCATTGTAGTGAGATAATGAATGTTAATCAAAATGTTTTATTGTTATGCCTGATCAGTCTATAAACACAGTATATGGTCCCTGCAAGGAGTTGTTTATTCATTCGTTCATCTTCAATAACTCCTGTTTTTTGTTCAGCATGAGGTGGGAGAGTTCACCCTTGATGGGATGCCAGTCCATAAGCCATCATCCACAGAAATTCACACACTCAATCACACCCAGGTGCAATTTAATTTAGTAAAGCCAATCCCCCTACCTACATGTTTTTGGCCAGCAGGAGGAAACCCACACAAACACAGGGAGAACATTGACCCGAGTTGAGCCTCTGAATAGAATACAGGGGTTTCAATTCCATCCCAGAAAATAACAATTACCTAATACCCTTAGTATTTGTCTTGATTGAACAAGTAAAAGGACAAAGATTTTCACTATTTGACTTCCTGACTGGCTTGAAAACCGGTATCTAAAAATGCGAAAGACGATTCCAGCATAGTGAAATTGGGAAATTATGGTGGAAACTCATAGACTAAAGGATTCAGAACTTTTGCCAACAGAGTATGTTCTTTCACTAATACCTACATACAGTTTGGTTTATAATCATCTTGTGCCTTTTGTGTCATATTTGTTCCTTTAACCCCAAGCCATATCCACAGTAGAGCATGTATATATTTAGATCAGTGTACAGCAAAAGGTTATGCTTCCGATCTCACCATAATTTTAAAATGATTGTGTAGATATATTGGTTTGACATTTTGCCCATCTGGATTTGTTTGGGAACTTAAAATAAGTTCCACAATGTAAAGCAATGGCCAGTATCATTCAGTAAATGAAAATGAAGACAACATTGGGTTAATAGTTAAAGGTCTAGGATGTGACCTGCTCACCCTAACTCAGTCTGTCTGTCTGCTTTTCATAACATTTATTTATTTCGCTTTGTGTGTTCCTCATCTTCCAAAATGACTAAGGCAGACATGTGGAATCTGGAAGTGGTATATCCTATGAAAAACAGTATAGCGGCCACACACAGATGTTAAGACAGTTTTAGGATGTTGTACATCATCACTTTAACCTGCTGCTCACAAATAAGGCTGGAATTATTTAAAAAAAAAGAAAAAAAAATGAAACTTTGATCACACGGGAGAATTTAGAACAACAAATGTAGGGCACGTTTATGATTCTGTTGTGTTACAAATATTACTCTATAGCAGTTCCTCATTATGGATTTTGGTGTAGTTTGAGAGATATCAAGCACATTTTGAATGATGCTTAAATTTATAGTATATAGCCCTTTACCGCAGCCGAGAATTCTCTGTTTATCACGTGCTCTGTGTGCAGTATCAGAGTCATCTACAATCCTTGTATTCTAAATCTTTTCAGTCTTTTTCCTGAGAGCTTGATCCCCATGCTGCCAGCTACCACAGTCCTCTGCAGCAAAGCTCAAGGCCTCCCTGCTTCCCTGTGCTATAATTACGGTCTGGGTAACATTTCAGTAGATGTGCTTACTTGAAAGCTTTTCTGTTTCTTTTTGAAATGATATACTGCCTGTCCTATGCCCCTTAGAACTAAGCGGGAGATGAAAGGTCTGCACCAAGTATGGCTCTCTGTTAGTGATGCACTCTGACCACAGAGAACGGTTAACATCACTAGAGCTTCACCAACATGCAATATTTTGAAACTCTAGCAACATCCATCTGATAGTGTTGAGGACGTACATGAAGATTGCCATTTGCTTATATGACATAGTTTGAAGAACTATACAGGAGATGGAAACATTTACAAAACTTTAAATGAGCAAGATAGTACTCAGTGAAGTATATCTTCAGTAATGTAGCCAGAGTAATCATTTCTGAGTTCAGTAATATTTTTTGTTCCTAAAGATTATCTCTACAGTAGTTTAATGATAGGCTTACAGCTGTACTACATATTGATCCATTATACCAGCCTGTTTAGAAAATCATCAACAACAAACTCCAAACAGACTCTGAGAAATGAGATTAATGTGTGCGCAAACCGTGTAATGAAATGTTCTTCCACAAGTAGCTGCAATAGTATTTTGTTACCAGACATGGCCATATTCCAAAATTCCATCATCTTTAAGTAGAAAAAAGAAAACAAAGCAGAGAATATGTGCGCAATTAGAACAATCATCTGACAGTTATTCTAAAATGTAGACAGACTGCAAGTCACAGTTATTGGATGACTGATGGTTTGATTAACCATTTATGTCTGCTTTGTATTGTACAATTTGTATTGTATGTCTGGTGAAAATTTCATTCAAATCCATAATGAGGAACTGCTATAGAGTAATATTTGGACATGGATGGAATATGCTTTTGCCTTGAAGTTAGAAAATTCTTCAAATATGGAAGGTATAAAGAACTACAGATGAAGAAATGGGAAATGCAGACTCAGCTTGCCAAGCTCAAATGAACATTATCCTTGTTTTTCAATGGTCCAATTCCTGTTCCATCTTTATGCACAATCTATTTGATATAGACCTAGCAGACTTACAGCGTGGGAAATAAGTATTGAACACGTTAACATTTTTTTCAGTAAATATATTTCCAATGAGGCTATTCATTAAATGTTGACCAGACTTTGGAATTAACTCAAGAAATCTACACATATAAAGAAATTCAAACATTAAAGTCAATAAATTAAGTTATGTGTAATAAAGCAGAATGACACAGGAAAAAAGTATTGAACACACTAACTGGAATTTATTTAATGCTTAGTGGAGAAGGTTTGTTTCTAATTACGGCTTCAAAATGCTTCCTGTATGAAGAAATTAATAGGCCGCAGTATTCAGGTGTGATTTTTGCCCATTCTTCGAAACATATTGTCTTTAAATTTTTTAATTAGATTCAAGTCAGGTGGTTGACTGAGCCATTCTAACGCCTTGATTTTTAAAAAATCCGAAACCAACTGAGCGTTTCCTTTGCTTCATCATCCTGGTTGATGTCAGCATATTCTTCTCAAGAATCTCCTGGTAAAGGGCTCCATTCATCGTTCCTTCAATTACATGAAGTCTGCCAGTACCGTGCAATGAAAAACAGCTCCACACCATGATGCTTCCAAGTCCAAACTTCACAGTTGGTATAGTGTTTTAAGGGTGATGTGCAGTGCCATTTCTTTTCCAAACATGGTGTGTAGTATGACAGCCAAAAAGTCCAACTTTGCTCTCGTCTGACCAGACTACACTCTCCCAGTATTTCATAGGCTTGTCCAAATGAGCAAATGTTAAATTAGTTTCAACATGCCTTTTCTTTAATGATGGAGTCTTACTGGGTGAGCGTGTATAGAGGCCATGGTGGTGGAGTGTGTTGCCTATTGTTTTCTCTGTGACGAGGGCACCTGGTGCCTCCAAGTGTTTCTGGAGCTCTTTTCGAGTGGTCCTTGGCTCTTGGGCTACTCTTCTGACTATTCTTCTGACTCCCTTGGTAACGGAAAGCCTTTTTATAGACCATCAATTTACTAACCCAGCTGATATTAATTTGCACAGATAGGAGGTATACCGCATTTTCTGCATCAAAAGGCGCACTGTGTTATAAGGCACATGCTAAAACATACGGTTGTCACCCCTCGGCCAGCAGATGGCACCCCAGCATGAACTAACTCTAGACACGTGACTAATTGTTTTGGATTCGGTGATGATATCCCAGCTGTGTTGTGTTTGGTTTGATTATGTTGGGTATTTAAACCCCTCGGGGCTAAGAGCACATTGCGCGTTATTGTTCTTCGTTTGAAGGTCTGTCTGAGTGTTTGCCGAACGCTTATGTTTGTTTGAAGCCAGTATGGTTAGCCTTAGCCGGGGATGCTAGGCGGTGCTTGTTTGTTTGTTTTGTTCTTAAATAAAGATGGTTCTCCTGCACTTACTTATTGCCTCCAACTTCGTGACAAAGGTCTACAAAAAAAAAGGTAACGGAAGCAAAACAGTGAGTTAAGTTGAGCTTTATTCAACAAATGTTGTTTTGCAGCATACCAGTAGTATACCTACCAGAGGCGTGGCGGAGGTAAGCGTACGTACTGTATGTATTACGTAATGTTCTCTGATTGGTTTATCACTGCCAGTGTACGTAGTGTACGTATTACGTCCCTGTGTCAGCGGGAAATAGTCCAATAGTCAATCAAGTGGAGCGTTTACCAGTCGCACAACATTTTTACAGATTTTGGAACTCAGTCTACACATAAGGCGCACCGGATTATTAGGCGCATGGCCGATTTTTGGAAATTTTAAGGCTTTTAGGTGCGCCTTATAGTGCGGAAAATACGGTAATTACTTTCTAACTACTTACAGATTTCAGCTGGTTCCTTGCCTTGAAGAACTACTTTTCTTATCGTGTTCAATACTTTTTTCCTGTGTCATTCTACTTTATTACACAAACTTTATTTATGGACCTTAATGTTGTGAATTCTTTATATTTGCAGATTTTTTGAGTTAATACTGATGTCTGGTGAAAATTTCATTCATTGGAAATATATTTACTGAAAAAAATGTTGACACATTCAATACTTATTTTCCCAATTGTATGTTTGTGGAATTCGCTTATTTAATTCGGTTGTTTAATCTATGCAAAAAAGGAAGTAAATACCAAGAACAATGGTTTTATTTCTACATTTTCTGCACATGCAAGTTATTAATTTCACTCTGCATTTGGTGGTAGCAGTCTGCAAGTTATATTTCTAAATAGTGGAACTATTTGACTTGATTGTTTTTGGGACCCAACCAAGATAGACTTCAAAAACAAAACAAAATAAACAAACAAAAATAAAAAGGTAAAGCTTATAGTATATATCTTAAACAATGTTTTGGATTTAGAAGGTATGTAAGGTAATTCACCTGATTCCCATTTTATTACATGCAAAGGGCTGATTAACTAATTATTTTACTTTTAAATGGTACTTCCTCTTAACTGTAACCTACCAAGGAGGCTAACTTGTCAAATTTTACTGTGTATATACTGCATTCATGATCACCTTCTTAAGGAAGATGTGAGAGAACATGGATGATTCTACATCATTGACAGCTGGTCATGATATTTACAATAGTGGGAGAACAAAAGAAAAAATACTATCCATTACAGTTGAGCCTTGTAGCACATGGGTCTCATCATAAAGCTATTCCTCATGCATATATGAACACACCCATTCCTTTCTAAGACAGAGTGGTAATAATATTAAAGCTTCCTGTTTTTTCTTTAAGCCAAGTTCAAGTCCATAATCATGCACTGTCTCTTACAAATGTTTGCTCTTATGAACCACGCACCCCTTTTTAAGTGTATGGTTACTCTATTTACATCTTGTTTCTCCCCCAGAGGCATTTTGAAAATGAAGGATTATAAGAATAATCCACCTTTTTCATGTTTATTATACCCAGTATTTTATATCACATGTGATATCACTGCTGATGATGTATTTAAATTGTTCAAAGAATCCAGCTTAAATAAATAATTACTAAATGGATTTACATGACTGTTAATTCTGTCTTGTGTGAATGTACAGTCCTGGCTATGGTTCTGCTGTTGTTCTTGCTTCTACAAAAGCAAAAATTAATCATTAATTAATAATTTTTAAAAGTGAACAACGTGATCTCACCCGACAATGACACTCCTCAACAACAGAAGTCTCCATCACCAGAATAATAGCCATCTGGTTCACCTAGCTAGCCTGTGATCAATCACTATTTAATTTAGGAACACTAATACAACTCCAGATTCTCATGTACACTTTGTCAAGTCTTGCATGTGTTCATGTGCTGCATTTCTGAGCCATTTGTTTGTTTGCTTGAATTACATAGTATTTGGATTTTCAGACTGATCTTGTTAGCATTGTGATTTTTGCCTGCTATTTTGGTCTTATCTGACAGATTGTTTTGATCTCTGTGTTTGGACTTGGTCTGTGTTACCAACTATGATTTTTACCTCACATTTAGCTCAACTACTAGTTCAACTAGCACACCTCGCTTGCATTGATTCAACAACCACCAACCAACACTGATTTAACTTGGACTTAAAGATTGTATTAAAATAATGCCAGCTAGTTGAGCTACTTATGGTAGCTCAGTATAGGCTTTGAGTTAGAAAACAAGTAATTTGAGTAATAGGCGTTGAGTTAGAAAACAAGAAAACTTGTGTTCAAGTCCCAGCACCACCAAACTGCTATGGTTGGGTGAATTGCTTAAAAAAAAAAAAAAAATCAGCCAAATGAGCAAATGTACTGCATTGTGTTATTTTATACTTTGTAAGATATTACAGTACTTTACTGTAAATATGTTTTAAAGTTATTCACTGTAAATTTTGTATATATATATATATATACACACATAATAGGTATATGAGAGGTAGGACATACCATAATAAGCATAAGGTGTTAAGAAAGAGGTTAGCAGGTTCTTTCGAGGGGTTTATCATTCTATAATGCTAATTATAACTCACAATAGATTTATGCACCGACCATTCTGTAACTGTTGCAATGAATAATGAGTTCACCAGGAGGAAATCTTTTCCTGACAATCTGAATGCATGTAAATGTGAATGGCATTAAAAGTAGGCCCATGTCTATCTTTAGGGCATGGTTCACCTGTTGTCATAATACTCCCAAATGCTTGGGAACTATCAATTACCTGGCTTTAGCACTCCAAATGGCTGGTTGTTAACTACCCTTGGAAAAGGATGTTTGTGTTATGTGTCCACTTTCTGGACAAGTGCTTCCTGATTCGTGCTGAGGAAAAAAAAGTAAATAGCTTTTATTCAATGTTGAGTGAGTCATTGTAAGCCTAGTAAACATTAAACTATATAGGCCCAGGATGTTTCTAAACATTTCAGTGTTGTAGGGAAAGTTTCTTAGCTTCGCAAACTACCAAATGTTGACAGAATCGTTTAAGAACATGTAATATGTTGACAATTATCTAAGAGTGAAAGTTATTCATGCCGACCACCTTTATTCAAAAATCATAATGTCTTTTTTTCCACCTGTGAACAGTAGGACATTAATTAGTTATGGTGTGGAACATGCCCATGGCCACTTCTGCACTGCCCTCAATCACATCCGGTGTCCCACCCAGTCTTCATATCTGATCTGAAACCTTTTGATCTCTTCCCACAGTAGGCCACCTCACCGCACAGGGTGACTGCTAAAATCATCAGCCTGTCCTGTTCAGCAGAGAATAAATCATATTGTAATAACATACATCAGCAAGTAAGAGAGGGGTGGGTGGGTTTTAAACTACCTGCCATAAATCACCTGATCGGCAAGTTTCTGTGTTGGTGTGGAAGGAAACGTGTAATCCATGCGACCACAGGATCTGCTTGAGCGCTGTATGATTTAGAGCTGTGAGAAATTTGTTGGCCTTTGTCCTCCTTTGCCTTCACTTTTAAACAAAGCTATTAATGAACTATAGTGTATAAGAACACAGGTGATTACTGGCTGAGGATTGAAGCACACATACTGTGTTGTGTTTGAGACAGTAACACAAAATCATCACTGACATGCCAGAGGAATATAAAGAAATCTGCCTCCAAATAAAAGAAAAATCACATTCCTCTCCCTGCCTTAGTGCCTTAGTGCACTAAATCCCTCAACTCAAATTACAATAGGAATTTAATGTAAATTAATTTAACTCTACATAATTAATTGAATTTAATTAATATAGCACTTTTTACAATGGTACATTGTCTCAAAGCAGCTTTACAGAAATATCGTTTTTACATTTACAAGCGACTTACTAATGAGAGCACATTCACACACCAATGGTAGCAGAGCTTCCATGCAAGGTGCTAGCTTGTCATTGGGGGCAACTTAGGGTTCAGTGTCTTGCCCAAGGACACTTCGACATGGGATCACCTGGGCCGGGATTCGAACCGCCAACCCCACGGTTAGTGGATTAGTGGACAACCCGCTCTACCGACTGAGCCACAGCCGCCCTGTACATACATAAGTCTGTACTACATAATTATGCAGTATATTGAAATTTGTTTAAAATTTCTAAAATGTCACATGGTTCCACTCCTGTCAGACAACTGTGTATATGCATATAAATAGATAAACACTGTATTGTCTGCCAGAGGTGGAATCATGTGACATTTTAGAATATACATACAGTGTATGTATGTGTATCCCATCTACATTCTGTGATACTTTTCTGAGATGCTTTTCTGCTTACCAGGGATTTATCCTATCTAATTTTAAAGAGTGGCTGTTGAGAGTTACCACAGCCTTCTGTTAGTTCCTCTGACCTCTGTCATCAACAAAGCATCTTTGCATGCAGAACTGCCACTCACTGGATGTTTTTTTAGCATCATACTCTATAAATGAATATCCCAAGAGATCAGCGGTTTCTTCAATACTCAAACCAGCCATGGTCGAAATCACTGAGATCACATTTCCCCCCATTTTGAACTTTAACACAGGCCCTTCAGCTGTACCGGCATTTCATGCATTGAACTGCTGTACAGTTTAGGAATGCTTCTCAAAAATCTTTTATCCAAAGATCTAATAATGGCTGTTGACCCTTCTGTGGAATATTTGTACACCTCACGTTCACATGTTTTAAACATTCACATAGATGGAGGGTGAACTCTCTGGAGTGTTGTAGTGACTACTGGCTGCAAGATTGCAGGTTGCTTGCAGTCATGCTTTGAACTCAGTGTTCTACTTGTGCTTCTTCTTTTCACAGGTGCCCAGGAGAGCAAAGAACAGGTGGAAATATTGTAAGGGCTTTTAAGTGACTCAGTGCCCTCTATCATAAAAACCCAGCTTTAATACAGATACCCTATATCTGTGTAAAAGCAATAGTTTGCTCCCATCTGCTGTGTATGTGAGACAGACTATTGAGTTCTGAGGGAGGCAGATGTGTTTGTGCATAAATGTTGTAACATTAGAACTTATTGCAGGTGTTAGACTGGAGGTGTACAGGGTATAGGGTCATTTTTCATAGGGTGCTTGACCTGTTACTTTGAATAACCCTGACAGCTGATTGCCATATTCAGAAAGTAGATGGGGTGCAGAATAAAAGATGATCATGTGGACTAATATATGATTCGTCAAGTGTTGAATGTATACCATAGATCTACAGACCGTTGGTTATTCACCTTCATCACTCCATCTTCTTTTAGTATTTATTGTAAAATAAAGAAAATAAAGTCTCTCTCTCTCTCTTTCTCTCTCTCTCTCTCGCTCTCTCTCTCTCTCTCTCTCTCTCTCTCTCGCTCTCTCTCTCTCAAAAAGCCTTGCAACTGTTGCTGTAAAAGTACATGCTTCTACAATCAGAAAAAGATTGCACAATTTTGAACCTCATGGGAGGCGTGCCAAGAAAAAGCCTTTGCAAGACTACAGTTTGCCAATGAGCAAACAGGAAAAGACCAGACCTTTTGGCAGACATGTTTATTGCAGACCAAAGACAGCTTTTCAGGAGAAGCAGCTGATACCAACTGTGAAGCACGGTGGTGGAAATGTTATGGTTTGGGACTGCTTTGCTGCATCAGGGACTGGACAGCTTGCATTCATTGATTTAGCTATGATTTCTGCATCATATCTAAGAGTGCTTGAAAATAATGTGAGGCCATCTGTCCGAAAGTTGAAATAGAACTGAAAGTTGACCGTTCAACAGGATAATGATCCTAAGCACATGAGCAAATCCACCAAGGAATGGCTCAAAAATAAGAAATGGAGGATTATAGAATTGCTTAGTCAAAGCCCAGATTTGAATCCTATTCGAAATGTTGTTGGGGGATTTGAAACGGGTGGTACGTGAAGAAAACCCTCACACATCTTGCAACTAATGTTGTTGTTAATTCGGGGTCTCCTGAGCTCAATTTAATTGGTCTCAGAACAAATCTGAAGTGTGTTTAATTAAGGGGGGAAACCCCCACTTATGCTTTCATATTAAATTTCAGCAGAATGTGAATATGAGCCAAAATGCCATCTTCATCATACTTATTCATGGATTAAGTTAAACCGATGATTGGAATGATGCACATAGTTAATCTGCAAATAGATTAGTCTATGTTGCCTATTTTTCTAAATTTGGAAAGTGTTTCTTTTAATTAGAAGTGAAATTATTAGCTCTCCCTATAATGATTAAATCTTTAAACTCTGCTTAAAAGGTAATGCCTTGAGCATATCTTTCATCAACCAGCAATGTTAACATCTATACTTTCCACCTGTTTTCACTTTTTGCTTAAAGTTCCACTATTTAATGCTTTAGCATGCTTCTTTCAAGCTGCGAGCTCTCAAATAAATGATGGATCCCATCCAGGTCCTCATGAGGTCCTCTTCAATTAAAGCAGCATTTAGAGGCTTGGAGGAAACTTCCATCTGTGTGCCAGCTGAGACCAATCACAGTAACACACTCAGTATTTCAGTATTCAGTATTTACTTTACAGTGTGCGTCAAGTGCTGCTTTGGCCTCTTCAGCCAAAAGCCACTGCATGACTTCAATCTTTGGGCAAACACATAATTACCCAAAGCCATCGTCCACATAAGGAATGTAATTTAGACCCAATGTATTTTGGCTTTAAAAGCAGGTGCATGATGTAACGCTTGAGTCTGGTTCTTTGTGTTCTTTTGTGTTACATTTCTGTCAATAAGCACCAGTGGTTCTATTATGGTAAAGTGCCCATAGCACTAGAATTTATTGGAACACATGTTTGAGCTTGTGATAAACTGGGTTATACAATAAATGTGCAAACTGGTCTGTTTACGCTTGTACCATGCAGATGTGTATCAGGAAGGTGCCTAGGAGCAACAGCCTTCTGATTATTTCTTTATGGCATCTAAGTTATGGGTTTTTGAAAATGGAGAGGATCATATTTGTAAGAATAATTGATTAAACTGTAGATATTGATTCGTTTGGCAACACAACAATAAGGTATCATAACTTTTATGAACAGTAATTACTAACATAAAAAATATTATCTGAAAATATACTCAAAAGCATTTAACAATTAAGTATCATCTTAAAGTCTTGCAGTCTTCTTAGGACTAATGTTACTTTCAGTTGTATCTACCACACATTATGTAGCTTCCTCAATTTCCACAATGCTATATTGTTATTAGCAATACTCCATTTGTCACATGTGGGGAAAAACTGCTAATTTTTACATGCAGTGTGGAATGATATGAGAAACATTTGGGTATGCTGTATCTTTTATTTTATTTTATTTATCGATATTTTTTCAAACATAAAAACATTTCTTAAGTACTGTACCTTTTGCTGAATAAATAAGTATACATAATATCTGGTAAAGCCTTTTCTGGAGAGAATAACAGCCCTGAGCCTCTTCCTGAAATGTCTACAAACAAGGCTGTGCAGGTGCTCCAGGGTCAGTATTATTACACCACTTTAGCAACCAATTTTACAACAGAACATAAACATTAATCACAATATACTGTGTTTTTTTTTGTTCACATGCCAGTAAAATGTGTGTACTATTAAACCTTTAAGTTATAATGTGAACTATAAAACATAAACCCATGTGCAAAAATACAAGTTGCAACAGTGATACAATTGAGCATATTTTATTGCTAAAGTGCAATCTGATCCTGTTAGCCAACAAGCAACAGTAAAGTTTCTGGATACTGAGAGCAATTTTGTTAGAGATGTTGATCATTTTTACATTTGGTTTTAAGAGAAAATAAAACTTATTATTATTATTATTATTATTATTATTATTATTATTATTATTATTATTATATGCTACTACTATTGATAATAATAATAGTTGCTGTTGTTGTTGTTGTTGTTGTTCACAAACTATGTCTAAAAGGAGGAACATTTTAATAAAAAGTCCTATGAGAATTATTCCTCTGTTAGATGAAAAGTATATACTTTACCTGGACATTACCTTATGCTGTTTCTCTAATGGCTAATGTTGTTCATAATTGAGATTAATCAAGATTTATTCATGCTTTCCTTGTGGTCTATTACTGTTATTCATGTATTACAGCATGTGTTAATGGTTGTTAATTACATATCAGGGGTGTCAGAGGGCTCTGACATCACTGGGTCATACCTAATTTTTACAATGGCAGCCTAGTTTGATCCTGAGTGTTGGAACAACTGGAATGATTGATTACTCCATTTAGTTGCTGGAGTCAAATACAGACTCTAAACTTATAACTCTAAACTCTAAGTGTTTTATCTGAGGCACAGATCTGCATCATCTGCATGTTGAACTAGTTCAAAGTCAGAATAATATGCACTTTTTTTTTTAAATAGTCAAACAAAATTGTTTATTTATTGGTTATTAGGTAGACAAATGATTAAATAACTAGTTAAGGATGTAGTGCCATAAATACAGTGGTGTGAAAAAGTGTTTGCCCCCTTCCTCATTTCCTGTGCCTTTGCATGTTTGTCACACTTAAGTGTTTCGGAACATCAAACCAATTTAAACAATAGTCAAGGACAACACAAGTAAACACAAAATGCAATTTGTAAATGAAGGTGTTTATTATTAAAGGTGAAAAAAATCCAAACCATCATGGCCCTGTGTGAAAAAGTGATAGCCCCCTAAACCTAATAACTGGTTGGGCCACCCTTAGCAGCAACAACTGCAACCAAGCGTTTGCGATAACGTGCAATGAGGCTTTTACAGTAAATTAATAATAGTCATTTAAGAATTTGCCACACTGTTCATTAGCTCTGAACAATGCTACAAATGCATCTTGTTCGCATAAAGCATTGGACACAGGAGAAGGTTTAGGATCCACATGCAAGAAGGCTTTATTGACAGTAGCAATGCATAATACAAAATCCCAAACATTAAAGCAGACAGAGGTTAAAAAATTATCAAAAGATGGAGACAGAGGATAATCCAATGAGCACTGAAATGAACAGGCAAAAGATACATTCAAAGTTAACTTATACAATGAGAGAGTTGGCCACAGTTCACAATGAACTACTGTAATAATGTAGAAAACTGAAAGCTTATACAGTATATGTAAAATGAGGGAGTGAACAGGAAAGTGGGGTGAAAGGTCTCTTGAGTTCTATCTGGTAGGGAAGAGTAATCTCCTGGCAACTCCCAAAGCTGAACCACTTCTACGATGGGGTCTACCCCTGGGCCTGGATGTAGAATGAATTTGTCTGAGAATTTTGAAAGGACCAGTGAATCTGTGGCTTAATTTTCTTGACAGGAGTTTCAGATGCTGTACTTGGCTCGGGTGAAGTTGTGAGTGAGGGTGCCGTCTTTTGTCCACCGGGATATTTTGTCATCATATACTTCAGTATAATTGAATAATGGTAGTTTTCCTTGCTCCTCCATCCATTTTTTGACCACAGGGCCTTCCGACAGCTTTTTGAAAAGTAAAGTGCTTAAAATTGAGCTCTGAGGAACACCAGTGAGTACAGAACTAACGTCAGACCTGTAACCACCTATAGAAATAAACTGGGAATTGTCAGTAAAATAGGATTTAAACCAGTTTAAAACTGCCCCCAACACACCAAAAGCTCTTTCAAGGCAAGAAAGTAAAAGACCATGATCAACAATATCGAATACAGCTCTAAGACCAAGAAGGATGAGAATGGAATTTTCTCCAGAATCAGATCCCATCGACAAGTAACTCTGACTAAAACCGTTTCAGCACTGTGAAATTCATGAAAACGTGACTGAAGGAGTTCAAAGAGGTTATTAATTGTAAGATGATTGCACATTTGAGAGGACAGAACACGATCAAGCATTTTTGCCAAAAACTGAAGATTTGAGATGGGACTAAAATTGTTAAAAATCATCCAGAGCAGCATTGATGAATGATGGGTGAGCAAGTGAACTGGTCTTTTACATAACATTCCATGGTTTGGGTCTCAGTTACCCCTGTAGACCACTACCCCTGTAAATGGTCTACTGCACAGTCCCAAGGTCAATGATAAGGACATTTAGAGCTTTAAAAAACACCTCATGAGGACAGTATAGGGAACGGGGATTTGCACCTCTTTATTTGTTACTGCATTCTCTATTTGTTCTACATGCCATGGAAGGAAATGGCTTACATAGTTACACTGAAAGCTCCAACTCATGAGATCTTCAAATGCCAGGGAATGTCCATGTTAATGGGGATATGAGAATACATAGTAATGAAGAAGGAGAAGGTCTCAGTAGAGAGGCCTGGGATATGGTGCTCATTGCTGCTTTTGCTTTAGATAAGGGTTAACATACATTTACATTTAATTCATTTAGCAGACGCTTTTATCCAAAGTGACTTACAAATGAGAAAGATACAAGCAAAGTGATATATCGAGCAGAGAACAATACAAGTAGTGCTACTATACAAGATCCATTAATTGAGTTCTAGAAGAACATAATGAAATGGTTTTCCACACAACTTATTAAGCCACAGTGTAAATAACAGTTTAGTTATATTAGTTTTGCTTTGTAGACTTCACTGATTTCTGCATTGCTAAAGATCTAGTCAAATAGCACACAGATCATATGAGCAGAATTCACATGGTTTCCTCTAAGGTCGAAGTCTGAAAAAGGCATCAGCAGCAGGTCTTAAATTCAGTATTCCGTGAGAGGGCCATAACCCTCTTAGTATAGTGAGCTTTATGCATGATGCCCATTCTCACATATTCCACTATGAGACAGGCTAGCATTTTTGTGATGTTTTCACAACAAAGTGGAAAACCAGATCACTAGAGAGTTGCCGGGAAAATAGCACTTCGGTCTTTGACAGTGTCTGTTTATGTTGAGTTACATCAGCAAGAGCCAAGTGAGGTTACAGGCTTACTGTAACTCTAACTGATGTGCTGGTACCTCAGATTATTGTCACATATTTTCTATGTAATATCTCAATGTATGTTAGTTTGACAGAAAAAAAAATATCACAGTCAACATCCTTTTGATACGAAACAGAGAAATGCTGTTTGGTGACTTTGAGTGAAGTACATGGCAGAGATAGACCTGGAGACTGTGAAAGTGATCAAGAAAGTGATTTGTGTTTTTGTTGACTGTTTTATTACAGAAATGATACTATACACTTTCTAATTAGCTGGTAGGTTTGAAGTTTCATACGCAGGAAGAAAGTAGTTTAGGAAGTACTTGCCTATGGTTCCTGGATTTTAGAATAGGTCATTCTCATTAATAAACCATCTTCTACTAAGAGGCAGGGAGTCTGGGACACTGAATTTGGAATGTTCCCACTCCTCTTACTATGATCGACTTTGCAGGTTTAGGGATGAGCAGAGATAGATGTTGATGGGTGATACTGAGTGAAATTTAGGTCAGAGATTAGGCCTTGGGACTGGAAAAGCCATCAGGAAATTTGATAGGGCTTGTAATTAAGGTGTCTTCCTTTTGTAATGCATTGCTCTTTCTGTCTTTATCTTTCTGTCTCCTGTTTCCTAAGACAATGACGTTTCTGGTATATATTTTAGCACATATGCTTTGAATACAGCTCTCATTTCTCAATATTCAGAAAGCATCTTTCCCTATCAACCTATATCTATTCCCTATATTCATCTTCTGCTATTCGTTATTTCTGTTTTGTTTAAGGATCTGGTTTCACAGAGGATGTGGATATGTGGTCATCAGTTGGTGGGTGTGTGTTATTGATAGACACTTCTGTTTACTGCAGAAAAGAGATCACTATAGTTGATCACAAAGCATGTAAAACTGTCACCCACTGGATAATAGTGATGACTGGAACTGATATATTCCCTACAATATGGACTGAGTGCATATGTCATGCCTTTAAGGTTATTATGGTTTTTGTAAAATTGTCAGATTTTGTGCTTTCTTCCTGAATATCACAATGTGAATCGATCATTAATGAGATACCTACATCCAATGCACTTAAATGTCAATCAATCAAAACAAACAAACAAACAAACAAACAAACAAACAAAAAAAAACTGTCTCAAAAACACTAAAAGCACATAAAAAGAATCTAAAACTTTGGCTCACAGTTTAGCATCATCCTTTTGAAAATTTTTTTTTCATGAATATGCAACAGTTACAGTATACTAAGCTGTTTGTGCTGCTGGTTGCTGCTTAGTTTATGAAATTTAGATTGAGATGATCTGACAAGATGCTGTTTTAAATAGCTTCTTTTCAGTTAGTTATTTAAGATTGGTGTCACCAATAGCATCACATATGAAGAACACTATTTCACAGCACATTAAAAAAATAAGAACTGATCCAAACAGGAACCAGAAATTTGGGAGTAGTATGAGAATTAAAGCAAGTGCATCATCATTATGGTGCAAAACTGATGCCAGGATTTAGATGGAATAACAATTGAATTAACATTCATTTGTCAGCCACTTGTTAACCAGATTATATTAGCTGTTGTATTTGTGTAGTAAAAATAATTGCTTGTGCTGTTATGCTTGTTTAGAAATTAAATTTGAATGTGAAGTAGTATGGTAGTGGAGAAGATGGCATTGTCATCTCTCAGATCCAGGGTCACTTCAAAGGGTCCTCTTTGTGTCAGCATGGGTTTCTTTCAGGTGTGAGTGAGTGTGCATGTTTAAGAACTAGTTCTTATTTTTCTGTTATATTATTTATCCTTATTCTCATAATATATGGCCACATGGTGTGACATGATATGTGTAAACAATCAGAATTGAACAATGCTCTTAACTTTGATTCCTTTTGGTACCAGTCTTGAGCTGAAACTAGAAACCATAAATCTGGAACCTTTGATACCGGACTAATAGACCAGTTCTCTGGTGACCAGCGATCCTTTCTGAATTGGAATAATGCTTTATTAACAGTGAGAACTATAGTGCTTTTTTTTAATGCATTTGTACAATACCCTTTGTCGTTAAGTCAGATGTCTGAGGCCAGGCTCCTTTGTCCCACAGGGGGTAAAGCAGTAGTGTTGCTTGATCTTTCTGTCCTCTGCTATTGTGAGAGCGGGATTTGTCCATAGAGCACAGTTTAGTTACTATCTACATGTGTTCTTATAATTTGCTTGATAACTGCCAGATGATGAGAGGAAGGCCAAACAGCAAGTAGAGGAACCCCTCCTCACAGTTGTTAAAGGACAGGATAAGCTCAGTCTGGAAATTGTGACAGTGGGGAATCTAGAGATATGTTCCTGGGATAAAAGCCTGCTTCCACTTCCTGTATCATGGAAACTGTTCCACCCACTTGTCTCTCTGTGAACCTGCATCTGTTAGGAGACTGTCTGCAGATAACAAGGAAGAAAAACTGTTATATTCCTAGTCAGCAGGTGCTTGAGTCCAGGTTTTAACATGATTTAAAAGCTTGAAATCATTAATGAATTGCTTTTAAATTTTTCAGATTTATAAGGAATAATGAAATATTCACGTGAAATAAAGGCATGTCATATACATAATGATTGTGTTTAAAGCCAGTCAGAATTTCAGGACAGTGATTTATTTGATATCAGGTGCATTCAGTCATTTAACAGGTAGTGCAATTGAAAAGCCTTTTGCTGGGGTTCGAAATCGGGTTCGAACGGAGTGGGACGTGAAGTTGGAGGCTCCTGCTGATATCGCTTAAAGATTTAATTAATTTGAGCTTTTTGGTCATATAATATACT
>JAFFST010050138.1:269654-282046 GCA_022414735.1 Noturus placidus | reverse complement strand
ACAGTATATATATATATATATCCATCCATCCATCCATCCATCTTCAACCGCTTACTCCTTTTCAGGGTCACGGGGAACCTGGAGCCTATCCCAGGAGGCATCGGGCACAATCACATACACACTCACATTCATACACTACGGACACTTTAGACACGCCAATCAACCTACCATGCATGTCTATATATATATATATATATATATAAAACACCCCCCAGGCATTGATATATGCATTGATATATGTTTTACTGTCATTATAGTTTAATTGTAATTATTAATATTATTAATTATAATAATTTCCAGAGAGAAACATTGTTGCAATTGTAATTACACATCAAAGTTAAGCCTTGATCAGTTACAGGATTGAACAGATTTGTCAACACAGTGATGAAAAAATCTTTAATGTTTCCCTTCTGGTAAGTCCTAAAGCCTGAGGCATTGTCTGAACCCAAGCAGACCTGGAGCAAAGGAATACACAGACAAGCCATTAAATGCATCATGAAAAAATGTTTTACTGCTCTTTTTAAGAAAAACCATTTCAATGCTAATAAAAATATTAAATGATGCAATGCACCAAAAGGGGAAGATATTAGATTTTGTGGCCCTATGAACACTATTTATCGCCATTTCAAAGAGGATGATCTTGTATTTGTCAGGTGCAATCTGACAGCTTAAGTTCAGCATGTGTCTGCATGATGCGTAGTGCTCCTATTTTCATGTTAATGGAATTAGTTGACTTTTATTTATTTCATGCATGTCTGATTTTTATAAAGCTGGTAATGAGTCTACATTCACAATCTGCAGCAGATTTCATTTCAATGTTCTCATTAAACAAAATAATAAAACAAAAACACTCAAAGTACCTTCAGTAAAAGTAATGGGATTTTCTTCATTTTTAGTAGATCTTATGGATGTTGCACGAGCGGAAAAATAATTTTAAAAGTTCCTTATTTATAATATATAAGGTATTCATATATGTCATAAATATGTGTTTGCTTGGTCTATACTATAACTGGTAGCTATTCACATTGATTATAGGTCATACCCACTTGCCATCTGAAATTTGCTATGAACTCCTATTGATATTTTAAAACCTGAAATAGAAATGCTGTACTGAAACAGAAATAAGAAATGTCGTAAGGACTGTGGACTACTCTATATTGCCAAGGGTTGCCGTGCAGTCTCTGTAGAATATATCTGTATGTCTTTGCTTTGAAGTCTCTCCCTACCACCTCAATACACTGATGATTTCACAGGAAGGCAGGAAAAGTTGGACTCACCATGCAGGAGAAGCACTAAAGCAAGAACACAGACATGGGCTGTCATTAAAGACTGCATTAAAGCTAATGTTTCTGCCATGTGCTCAGGGTTTTAACCAGAGGACAAACGGAAAATAATTAAAACTCAGCCCATTTAGCCATATGAAAGGTATCTCTGCATTAAACATTTAATGACAGATTAAAGGTCAGTTTGGTCCAGTGACTCAGACAAGATGCTTCCCATTAAGGTCATGATTAACAACATACACACGATTAACAACATACATAAGCTGCTGTTTGATACAACAAAGTCTGTGAGTGCTCTTAGGAGAGATTTATCATTAGAAGAAGGGTTTGTGACTCTGTCTTGGCTGAGTTACTATGTCTTCACTCAAAGTGAAAGGACTGCTTAGATTACTGTAACGATTAACAAGCAGCCTGATAATCGGTCATGGTAGGAATAAGATGGTTGCAGCTATTGCCGGGGTAACTTTGCACAACTGGTCCCAGAAACCACAACTAGAGACTATTCAACTTTTGAGTCAAAGTACCAGTTTGGAAATAAAAAGGAAACATCAAAGGAGCCAATTCATCAATGCACAAGTTCTTTATGAAAGGAGTAAAACTGACTGCAAAGATGTTTCAGCTCAAACACATGTGATGCAAAAAAAATCATGAAACCTGTTGCTGTGTCATGTTTGACATGTTTGTCCTTTGGGTGGATGTAGGAAATGGTAAGGACTAAGAGAGGACAATATAATGTCAGACTGATATTATAGTGTCAAGGGAGGCCATAAGTATATTCCTTCCAAGCATCACGAGGCCACTGGTATCTACAGGATATCCCAAATATCAACACAAGTGCCACTATTGTTTATGCTTCGCTTATGCAAAAGTGAAGATTATATTGTTTTAATCTGCGTCATGTCCACTGTTGCAGATGACTTATTAACCCTATTGTCCTTCAGTACTGGCGCCCAGCACTCTCACCCTCTATAATCAATATCATGTTTGATTACATTAGCTCTCTCTATCTGTAGTTCACCTAAAAGGCCTTACTGCCTGCTATTTTAAAAACAGCCCGACATTACTTGCATGAACAATTTATAAACATAATAGATTGATAGATATAAACATTACTTCCTTTTGGTGACTCCCTGTTCATATTATAATTGGTTGCATTAAAAATGACACTATTGTTTCCCCTTATATTTGGCTCCCTCTCTATAGTGCACACATCCTGTAATACATTTAATAATAAATAAATAAATAAAAACTATTCACAACTGTGTGTGTGTGTGTGTGTGTGTGTGTGTGTGTGTGTGTGTGTGTGTGTGTGTGCGCGCCTAATAGTAAAAACAACCATGACCTACACTCTACAATAGAACCACTTTGGTTCTCTCAGGCCTTAGTTCTTTGAAGGGAACAAAAAAAAATACTTTGAACTTAACTCAATAGACTTGATAGCTGCTTATTAGATGTATCCTTTTATCTTCATAACGAAAGCATGCTATTGAGCTTTGGAAAACTGCTGGTAATCTGCAGGAGTTACTATATTTAACATGTCACTGTACTTGTTTTAATACTGTGAGCATTTATCTTCTCTGCCAATGCTTTTCTGGTCACATTGTTAATTATTCTTATTATTTATTCATTCATAATTCATCTTCATTAACTACTTCATCCTGGTCTCAGGAACTCTGGTCTTTAGGTGAGTATACACACTGAATGGGCTGTTAGTCCTTCACAGGGCACCATGCACAAATACACATTCATATTTAATGGAAATTTGAATGGCCACTGAAACTATTGGTGCATTTTTTAGAAGGTGGGAGCAAACCAGAGAACCCAAAGGAAACAGAACATATGAAACTCTGTACACACACTAACTTGAGCTCCAGATGAAAATAGGGGCTCCGGAGCTGTGAGGCAGCAGCTTTACCCATTGACCTTCTTCTTCTTCTTCTTCTTCTTCTTCTTCTTCTTCTTCTTCTTCTTCTTCTTCTTCTTCTTCTTCCATTGTGTTTTACAGATGGACATGTCATTCCCTCTAGAGTATGTGGTGTATCTTGATAACATTAAGCCGCATGCTCAGGGCTATAATGGCAGTTGCATGATTTTATCAGCTGTAATCAGGTCCATGCTCTCTTGGGTCATATTCAAGTTCTCTGACTTCTCTGAGTAATTCCACATGCTTTCTTCCTGATAACAGAAGGTGAAAGACAGGCCCAAATTATCTGCATAATGGTTTAATAATAATAATAATAATAATAATAATAATAATAATAATAATAATAATAATAATAATAATAATAATAATGCAACATAGTGTATATTTTAGTTAATTTTTCAAATGTTACAATGTTATCATATGTAAATGTAAAATCTTAGTGTACTCGTTACAGTACTTTCTAGTTAAACATGACAGCCTGCGCTGGTAATATCATTTACTGGTTCATCAGAAGTGCTACAGTTTAGCATCTGAGTGATCATACTGGATTAACAATAAAATAAAACATATGTGATGTGCCTGAGGCAAGTATGTAAAAGCTATTGTTTGCTTTGCAACCACCCCAATCCACCTCCTACACAATTTATTTAGATCACACACTCATCACTTTAGCAGAGACATGTACAGTCTACAAGATTAACAAGAAAAGCATGGCTTTGAACACAATTACCCCCCACAATATGGTGCATTAGTCCTTAATGATAAGTTTAGCACCTGTGTCAACAGCGTCTGTTCCTGAGCCTATTGAACATAACAGGCAGTTCAGTCTGTCAAGTGTTGCATGACTGCAATTATCACTCCTCTCTGAGTGTTCGTGAAAATGCTTGCATTAAGTACATGCAAAAACATGCTGACTATTTTTGCCCCATTTTTTGGTGTGTGTGTTTCTAAAAGACCAGCTGAAATGCTAATGTTGCTAACTCCTGAAAGGGGACAGTAGTAACTGTTTTTGCAGACGTTACGTTTCAGGTTATGCAAAAATTATAGATTCAAATCTATACATGAGCTTTGTCATATCAGTGTTCAGTCTCAGGGGAGAAGTACAAATGAAACAGCATAATCCTGAACATATTTTCTTTGAATGGGGATCCAATTAAGGTAATGTCTTAACATAAGACCATAGGATACCGCTTGGTTTCCACAAAGACCATCCCCTGAGATGCAACAAAAATAAATTATTTCATAAGTATTGTTCACATGGTATGTAAAATACTTATCCTAAGTGACTTTCCTTAACATTATTTAAGCACCATAATGCATTAGAGAAAGGTCTGTTATTTTTGGACAATCCTTTGAGCTTGTACAAGCTGTTTATCATATTATTCTTATCCTATAATTTTGCGACTTGCTATCTAATCTTCCTCTGAGGTTGTAAAGCCATTAAAAAAAAAAACCTTTAAAAAAAAACCTAAAAAAAAACCTTTTTAAAACAACCAGACCACCATCCAATTTTAAGTATTATTTTCTTTTCTATTTTATTTTACTATTTTGGCTGGGTTTGATCTGTAAAAAAGGTAGAAATTTTAAAGTTCTTAATAATGATAATAGATGGTAGAATGATAAATAAGAATGATACCCAACTAAAACTGTTAGCAAACAGTAAATGTTTATGTTGGACAGAAACCATTTTTACTGAGCAAAACACATTCATTCACTGGTGATGTTGTTACAGTTGGCAGATATTCTTATGTAACCTGGCTGTGAAACATCTCTTGGAGACCACAGAAAAATCTGCCTCTGTATAGTGTCTGTTTGAATGTCTGCATTTATATCTGACAGTAAGTTTATTATCTGTCTCTTCAATGTTGAAAAGTAAATAGTGAGGTGTTTCAGCAGTTATATTTGTTCCAGTTTTTGATTTGCAGGATATAGCAGGGATGTTATATACAATATATGGAAAGGCTTGGTAATGATATCCCTCCATGATGTAGAACTACCCATCAGAACCCACAATAAAGTGGAGGCTCAATGGTTAGGGCTCTGCACTACTGATTACACAACTTGGTTGTGAGTTTGAATCCTGTATCTGCCAAACTGCCAGTGCCCTTGTGAAATGGCCCTCAACATTCATCTGTGATTATTTGCCACAAGGCAAATCAAAGCCCATACTGATAAACTCTGTAACATGCATGAGCCTTTTGTTTAACCGAGTCAAAAACAACCCCATGTTTTTTAGAGAAAACTTGCTGAGAATCAGTAAGTTAGTGCACTATGTCAGCAGGAGAAAATAATTGTGTCCAATTCACAGCTTTCTTTTTTCTTTTGCTCCTAAAATTGATCTATATTGGGATTTCAGCATTCACAAAATAATACAAAATGTCTAGCTGTTAGACACATCTGTTGGTCATCATTTGGGATGATGATATTGCATTGTTAGAGTGTAGAGTTTATCATGTCATGTGTTGTTGAGGGTTTTTACACTACAGAACTCATGTCTCATTCACAATAAAATTGTCAATAACCCTTTCATAAGTAAATGTGTGTATTGGAAGTTTCCAGTTTATAGTACAGTCATGCTATATTTATTTCAGTTATATTTAAATGCTTTTCAAAATGAAAATTCTTTAAAAAACAAAACAAAACAAAAAAAAAAAAACAATTATATATAAACTGTTCAGAATAACAAAGCACATCCATTTGCATGGAGGAAATAATATATCAATGGCCTTGAGTAATACAATGGATGAACGTAAATGGTTATCCAAAAGGAAATGAAGGAAGGGAGGCCTTACACAAGACTTTGATTAGATGTTCACCTAAAAAGTCTTCTGAGGAAGTTTGATTTGTTGTAACCTTCAGTTAGCTTGGGAATGTGCTGTAAGCATGGCGATGGGTTAACAAGAAGATATAATGAGTGATTAGAGTACTAGACTAAACAAAATGTTTCAACTAGGACCCTAATTCAGAGAGGAACAGAGCTTCTCAAAAAGCACCTGTTCCTAATGGATTTCTTTGTTAAAAACAATACACAACTACATAGACAGCAGGCTGAGTTTCTGAGGCTGCAAAATTTATGGCATTTCTCACTTTCCCCCTTAACACTAAATATAAATATAGACAGCTGAGGTGGGACTACTGCTGTTTCTTAGAATTAGAGTGACATAAAATGATTTATTCTAGCAGAAGAGCCATGAAGGTTTTAATTGAGTTTGCTGATGGCAAGCAAAATGTATAAAGCAGCTGTTTTTTATACATTAATCTAACCATTTATATTTTTAAGAGGTCAAAAAGGCAAACAGTTTAGTCTATAGTTTTAAACTTCTCCATTCACCATTACTTCAATGTGTGCTGATTTAAAACATTATTCAAAAGCCAGTTTCAGTCACACATGTAATAGCAGTGCTTTGCAACTAACACCTTTCCTCAGGAAGAAAAGATGCCATGTTAATTGTGAGGAGTGTTTTAGGTGTTGGTGGAAAGAACGTGTTCAGAGTGAGTCACTTTAGAAAGGCATTTCTGTGATCCCTGCTATTCTAATTTCTTTCTTGGGGCATTTGATTATTCCTTCAACTGCTGTGATTGCGAGACAAGCACTGTTTTCTCAGCTGACATTTAGTGGAATCTAGCTGCAGGCCAGCAATTACCCAGCCTCTCTCCTCTAATAGCAAAAACATGGCCCAGCATCCATAAACTTCCCTGTATGGGAATAGTTCATCAGTGTAGTTACAATTATGAGTGAAACATTTGGAGAATATATAATATCTTATTAGTAAAAGGAAAATGTATTTTTTTTAATTCTCAGTGTATACAATATCAAAATAATAAAATTTGTGTGTGTGTGTGTGTGTGTGTGTGTGTGTGTGTGTGTGTGTGTGTGTCCCTTTTGCAGTCCCATCCCCCCTTAAGAACAAAGACTTAGTATTGGCAATGGTTTCAAAGCCAGTCAGGATCCCGAAACAAATGTCCCTTTCGTCTCTACTACTACAAAAGGAAGGTGAAAGTGGCCATGACAGTCGTTTATTTTCAAAGCACTAAAAAAAAAACATTTTTCCTCACACACAAGCAAAGCTGCTCTCTGCAGCACCAGAAAGGTAAGAAGTATTTTTTTTCTTTGAGCACATATTGCTTTTAATACATTTACATTTTATTCATTTAGCAGACGCTTTTATCCAAAGTGACTTACAAAGGAGACAAATGCAAGCAAAGTAATAGTAATAGGTAATAGTACCTAGAGAATGGAATTCACATATGGATTCAGATCCTTTTTAAACCTGAAACTTTGGCAGTTCAAATATAGTAACTGGAGATTGCATGATACCACTTTTTCTTTTTGAGGCTGAAACTTTGTGCATCAGCCTATACCAAGACCCACCTGATATATTTTTCTTTAAAAACTACTAAGTTTTAATATTTTATTTTGTACTGAAGCACACCATAGTTAAACTCCTTCACACAAAAACCACTTACACTGTAAATATAATAAATATACTAAAGTATAAACTAGAAATATAATCAAATCAATCATAACAGAAGAAACAGTCAATCACTTTATATGTAAACATATACAGTTCCAAAAATACATCTTTTCTAAATCTAATTCCAATATTTGCCATTTGTTACAGGATCTGATACAGGATCTGGTACTCTGGTAGTACCATCTAGAATAGTAACTTTATTCACAATGCATTTTCAAAAGACAAATTTGTACATTTAATAATCATTTTATTTAACGGAGATAATTAAAAACAAAGCTTTGACAGCTGTTCATTCAAATTAAACACAGAGAAGTGAAAAGCTGACACCAAGAACTTCACATAGTCTACAGTCTATATTTTCTATATGGTTCAATACCTGTAGTCTTGTCCCAGGAAGGTTTACTCTACTTCTGCTGTCTATTCCTACCAGCTGGGAACTATCCAATTCACAAAATGTAATTTACACTAAGGGTCATAAAATAATTTAAATCAGCTTAGCTAAAAAAAAAAAAAAAAAAGTTGGATGTTTAATACTGAACATCAGGCCAATGTGAAATTGTGCTGGCCTGCATGTAGAAAGAGAAGGTCCCTTGTATATGGCACAGAGGTAGTGCAGAAATGAGGAATGACAGAGTGAAAGCAGAGTCTTTCTGTGTCATGGATGATGGAGTTTAATGTTTGAGGTGCCGGAAACATCTATTCTCTGTCCTCCCCCTCTCCACACCTGTTCAGTCTGCCTCTTCTCCACCACAAAATGTGATTTTAGCAGCAGCAGGTTTGATGTAAAGCAGAGGGAGTGCACACTGAGAGAGAGAGAGAGAAAGAGAGAGAGAGAGAGAGTATTTTCCACATTAGCAATATTAGGTGCTAGGTGGAAGCCAAGTAGCACAGTGCATAGTAACTGGACATGAAGGTGGATAGGTAGATCAGTGTACTTTTCTCTTATATTTTTCATTTTGAAACATTTTGCAGAAATGAGAAAAGGTTTGACGTTTTTATATATTATGGAAGAGAAAAGAATCTATGTCTAAAGAAAATATATAATTACATTGAAAATACATTTGAAAATTAAAAGTACAGCCAGTGTTTAAATACATTTTATTGTTATAGGGTAGCTGTATAGTGACAAACATTTAAAATTTTAATTTGCCATAATATTCTGCAAATCAGTCTGTTGCACAACAAAAGCTAAGCTTATGTAACGCACATGTAAGGGAAGCAAAACCAAAGCTCCAGAGGAATACATGCATGCACAGATTAAAAGCATGACCAAACAGCAAGTTTAAACAGTTTAAACAGGGCCAGGATGAGGCCAAAAACCGATGCTGAGGCAGCTCATTTCAGTCAGCCAGGCCACTCAAAACAAACCTCGCCCAGTGACCTCACCCACGATCAGCCCAATGTAATTAAACTCTGTGGTGCGGTAATGCAAAAGCCCAACTTTTAATTTTGGAGGTCCAGAAATATCAGCAATGTTCCTAATAATGATACATGCTAATGGTATATCATAAGTCAGTGGTTTGTTTTCACCTCATCTATGAAGTCTGATTACCAGTGCTGATTAGTACAGAAGGTAGATTAGAAAATGGCCAGCCAACAGAACAGTTTAATGTAGATTTTTTTAAAAAAAGGTTTAATTGAAGCATGGTATTAATTGAAGCCTCTATATTTGTCCTCATTTACAACTAATACACATGCCTGCACTGCAGCTAAAACTCAACAGCTTTGGAGCTCTTTGGAATTAAATATACTTAAAATTGTAAACTGGGTAAGTTGACACAAATTAGTGAGTCCCAGAGGATAAGAGTTTTAGCTTCCACTATTGGGCGAGACACTAAAGAAAATAACACAGCTGAAAATACAGCTAATACTGTATATACAGTTATGATGGACATACTGTGACATAGAGGATCCATACAGTGTATTATTTAAACAGCATTAACCTAATGCAATGATCAGGTCCAAATGCTTTTCACTATGCTGAGTGATTGTTTTTCTGCGTTGCAGGCCTTCCATCTGCTCCCCACAGGATACCTGTTTCTAATTTGTCTTCCGTAATACTTTATTAAAGACAGCAAGCCCTCAAACAGACTAATGAGAGATGGACTAATGAGTATTTAAAAAAAAAAAAAAACTTCCTTTGTGGAGTGTTACACAGTGAAAACAGTTATGTGAGAGAATCCAGATGTTTACCAACAAAATGAATTACAATGCATGATCAAATTGGTCTGTTGAAATATAATGAAACAAGTGAGCTTGGTATTGATATATTAATGCCAATTAGTACAGTCCTCCTTGTCAGAAAATATTAATATATTTGGTTATATAATTATCTAAATTACCAAGACTGCACTAGAGGTGAATGATGTGAATGTGAATGAGTGTGTACCCTGTGGTATACTACTGTACACTGCAAACAAATAACATATTGACAAGTGGAAATTTGAATATACTGTAGTCAGATTTATCTAGTATTTCTTATTATCAGATTACAATAGACCAAATATAAGATTATTAAACCTATTTCAGGTAATTTGTTCTCATTTCAAGTTTGAAATAGTCTTGTTCTGATAGTTTTTCTCACTTTAAGCAGTTATTTCAAGAAAGAAATAAAATGATCTGCCAAAAGAATAAGAAAAATGTAAGCTTGAAATGTCCAGAAATAGGTTTAATGATTGTACTTTTTTGTTTGTTTGGCTTTTTGATAAGAAATACTAGATAAAATTGACTATATTCAAGATATTTTCACAAGACATTTTTATAGAGTAGGCTCCAGATCCACCACATCATGAGATGAAGTTGCTGTGTAATGTATTGAAATGTATTGCCTCCTCCCCTCTATTTTTCTGTCATATGGGAGTTTTTGCTAATTTGTGTAACTTGGTTGTCTTCAAAGTTAAAATCCACACTATTGAGTGTGATGTAAATCTTTAACGATGAGTAGGGATGTTTTTAGTTCACAAAACTGGTGAATTTGATCCACACCAGTTCCGAGATGTTGCGCTGAGACCAGAGGTAGTCATTTTGATATTTGGAAAATACACAGTTGTTTGGGACCTTTGTGAACCCAGAAATTGAACTGTATATCTTGAAAAGTTTAGAGAAATTGCATGAGATCTCAGAGAGAGAGAGAGTGAGAGAGAGAGAGAGAGAGAGAGAGAGAGTGAAAGAGAGAGAGAGAGAGCGCAATGTAGATTCCTGATTATGGTTCTGATTATCTCATTCATGTAATAGTTTTATTTTTTACTGATAAATAAAGGTAAAATTGGAGATACATTTTTAAAATAATTAAAAAAAATTTTAATAACTTTTGTTAGTCCACTTATTATTTACTTTACTCCATGTATACATCTCATTCTTTATCCCATGGTGAGTTGCTCCTAAAATGTTAAATTGCATGTACATGGGCTAAGTTGCTTGAATTCCTAAAAGCATTTTTCACAATAAAGAGGAAAGTTGTTTTGACGTTCTGCTAAAATGAGAATTAAACCATCTAAAGCAATTTGTTAGTCAAAGACAACGGCTACACTAGCTCACGTGAAGTAAATGTCATTTCCCATATTATATATCATTAAGCACTTTATTTGGGCCTTTACTTGGCAATGATGCTTGACTTAAGGAGTTTAAAAGATGGGATAGGACCACAGGAAGCTGTCATATTCCTCATTTTGCAGCTACTGGGAGACACTATTGAGTTTTCTTAGCAGACAGGAATTGGTTTAGCAGACAATCCGTGTATAGAGACCTGAATAAGCCTTCAAACGCTAAGCATTCATGGACCAGTCCGAATGAAGGATGTAAAAATGAAGAAATATTCCTCTGCTTCTCTCTATGCTCTGGAAATGTAATGTAGTAACAAAGAACTGAAAACAGACAAATGGTATCTGGGAAAAATCTGATAAATTAATGCTTCACTTCCATTTCCATTCATATGAGTCCTACTGCCCATACAGGACCATGCAGTCTTACAGAGACTACAGAGATGCAAGATTAATTTATGTTTAAATAAAAGTGTCTTCTCCTTCATTTCCACTGCTAATTCAGTCTTTTAAAAATAAAAGATTAAACCATTTAATTTTGGGTTGTAATTTTGTGAAGGCCAGCCTTAGATCATGCATGATTAATGGTCCCGAGAAGCTGTTGAGTTTATTGCATGATTACTGAGTAGCTGCCCAGAAAATTGTCATGTTCAGATTATGTCCAGATGTCTTAAAGTTATAATTCTGTTTAGGTAAACATGCCATTATGTTGCATTTGTTCATTTGTTTTACGTTTTTATCCAGAAATAAGTGAGCGGGAGAGAGAGGTTTTTAAACACAAATTAACTAATACTAATGCTACACTAATCAGTGAAACTGATAATTAATAGTACACAATAATTGTAACAGCATTATTCAGTATAATATAGCATTATAGTAGTAAAACTATAAAAGTGAAGAACTGTAAATAACAGGCCTTACCCTAAAAACTAACTGCATCAAAATAAAAAAAGCCACACACATATAGAAAGATACACTGCTAGTGTCTACAGTGCCTTGCGAAAGTATTGGGTCCCCTTGAACTGTTCGACCTTTTGCCACATTTCAGGCCTCAAACATAAAGATATAAAACCTGTATTTTTTTGTGAATTACTGTATTTTTTTGGTGTGTTCCTTGTTCTTCATGATGCTCTCTGTGCTTTAAACGGACCTCTGAGACTATCACAGTGCA
>JAFFST010050138.1:245291-264567 GCA_022414735.1 Noturus placidus | reverse complement strand
CTTTTAACAGGACCTTTAAGACATCTGAGGGTCCCTAGAGCTCCACTAGACAGCTTTTTTCCCTGTCCAGATGTCCTTTCTCATTGTTATTTTACTTCTGTTTATGCACCATTCACTTTCACTGAGCACCTGGTCTACTCTATTTGCTACTCAGTCTCACAGGTTTGGCCATTGCAAAGCTTATCTTGCTGTATGCATGGAGCATAATTAATGAACATTCCAAGTAATGTCTGATTTTCTTTGGAAGTCTTGAAATCCACAAAAAGCAGAAGAATTGAGTTAGAATAATGATGTATAATTGGACTTTTCACATTTTTATTACAAAAATATTATTATTATTATTATTATTATTATTATTATTATTATTATTATTATTATTATTATATGTATTTTTTACACCTTTTACCAAATTCTAAATTCAAACTTGGAACTATCAGTGTCAAGAAAAGTGTCAGTTAAAAATGCTTTAATTATTGTCTCACAGACCACCAGTTAATATTTAAGCATCCCACTGCACATGTTTTATGAATCTCTCAGTGCTTTCAGCACTAGAATCACACAAAATCTTGTGCAGTTTTGAATCCGAAACAGTTAGGTGTAGAAAAGTGAGAAATACAGTCTCTCAAAGCTAAGCTTTCCTCACACAGGCCTCTAATGGTCACTCACCCAGCAGTGTGTAAAGTATGTGCTGTGCTGTGCTGTTGTTTAGTGAAGACAGAACCCTGCTTTTTGAATCTCAGTGCATAGTTTGTAAAGCTGTCAGGACTGCAGAGGACAGTTATGCCCTTAATGAAGCAAAGCAGACTGCAAGAGAGGCAGCCGGAACGTTTCAGTGCTAAAGTGAGGTGGGACTTATTCCAGGTCAGGGTTAGTGCTGAAAAACACATCTTAGTTATTTACAATGGCTCGCAGGTGTCTAATGACTTGGCTCTGTGTTTGAACTCATTGTGTTTATCTGGTGTGGTCAGGTTAATGTCACAATGAACTAATTCTATTTTTGCCACTTATGTTTAATACCTGCATTTCAGTTTTCATTACTCAATCTTTTACTCCAGAAACAAAATTTAATTATCTCCAGACACTAAACGAATAAAATCAATAGACTTATATAAGTACTGTAACATAAGAGAGAGCGATATTTTCCTTGTCTGAATAGTCTGGGGATCATTGAAGTAATCACACAGATTTAAAAAAATATATAATTTAATTTGAGAACTTCAGCTAAAGTACTCTGACTGCAGCTGCCTCATTACTATTATGATTATGACTATGTCACTATTTACACTACAGCACGCACCAGGTACCATGAAGGCACTGATTCATAAAATAAATTGCCACGAGAAAGGTGCAACAATAATAATAATAATAATAATAATAATAATAATTTGTCCTTTGTCCGTTCCAACTGAAAAGCTTCTTATATAACTGTGGGTGTTCAAGGTTTTGCCCTGTAAAAACAAGTGGTCTCAGCAAAGACTGTGAAACTGGAAAATATGGGAATTTGTTCCATAATTATAAATGACAAAAACTTTTAGAAAAAAAAGTGCACAATAGTACTTTGGAAAAATAATTTGAGAAAAGTATGCATGATTTTCTAATGAGATATTTTCAAATCCTCACTGTACTTCCTCACAAACAGTCTCTTGTTTAACCAAGCTATTACAGTTTACTGTCCTGACATTGTTTCTCAATTTGCTCATCTCTCATTAATCTTCATTAGCTCTAGTTTTGTTTTACAAAGCACTCACCCGTACTTCAGTCAGTGTCAGTGTTGTGGAAAAACAGCTTGCTTGTAGTGCCTGATTCTGATCTGTATAAAGACTTTAGCAGCTGGGAAGAGAGTGTGCCAGTATCAACCAAATAAACCCCTGGAATGAATTGTGGTTAGTATAAACTGAGGACAGAAAATATGTTGGATATAACTCTTTATAATATATCCCAAGTATTTTTAATTTTATAATATTGGGCATGATGTACTGTGTTCTTTGTTGTCATAGTAGCAAAATTTATTTACAAGATTTGCTATAGGGTCACCTGTGGCTAGGTACTAAGCTGACACCTTTCCCTTATCAATCGAACAGAAATAATACTACAGAAGTGACTGTTATAGGTTCTGACCCTTATCTTAGTAAAATTAGTAAGAGTTTGAAGATCTTAACCTTTATTTCACTATTTTTCACATCAGTGGTAACTGATGAATATTTACTTCAGTATGCATGTAGTATATTTCATTGGGGCAAATATAAAATTGGTCTTTGAAACATATATATTAAGCTGGTATGGCAGCCATGTTTTAGAAAGGTACCTTAAATGGGCGTGAAAGTAGTGTTAGAGAAATAATGGTATGAAGTATTACAGTAATAGAGCTAGTAGCTTTGCTTGTTAGTGGCCTCAGAGAACCCAGATAGAGAATGACTCTATCTGCTATACAAAAGGAATGCATGAAGTGTCCCTGCTAAAGGTATATTGTTAATCTATTCAAGTTGGCTGTTAAATTCTATTCAAACCAAGCTTAATTTTTTATATATTCCTGTAAATGGGTGTCTGATAATCCTGATTAATTGTATGTAAGGTCATTCCTGGTATAACTAAAGTCTTCTTTGTTCTTTTGCAGAAGTTAAGGTCTCGTCTGCCAAAGACCAGAGAGACTCGGGATGTCTCACACGCCTGTCTGTGTCCACCAGGTAGGTCTAACCATTTGCTTCTGAACTATACCGACTGGAACACACCCGGCTTTTGAAGAAAGCCGTGGTTACCACCATTTAGATTTGCTTTGTGGTTAAGTTTTTCACAGAGCCTTTTTGAGACTTCCATTCACAAATCCCACTCCTATTCTGGTACTGTAGGTATATTTGAAGATGGCTATTTATAGGCATGACTGTGGGATGAAAACATATCCGGTGTCAATTAAATTCCATGCCCCAATGTAATTTGAAAGATGTGAAAAGTGTGTGTAGAAAGAGTCCTTTCTTGTTTATCCAAACTAAATGGAGTGCACTTGTGCCTCTGATCTGGCATCTCTATAGTGACAGGTGCAGTCATATTTTGGGCACTGTTGGCAGTCATTGACTTTCACTTGTGTTATGATGGGTTATGATGCAAAACAGAGTGACAGGATGGCATCATCTCAGAATTCCAGTGCAGAGCAAACCGTCAAAGTCCAGAGCGGATGGCTAATAAGTCACACTGACTCAGTGGGGTCATGTCTCCTAGGATATAACCCGAGTAACACAATCATGGGAACACAATGTGGTCTAGTAATATGACAGTGACCACAATGTTAAGGCAGGAACGTGGACATAAAAGTAAGGAGTTTTTGGCAATTGTTTGGTTACTGATGCTTTTGGATTTTGGATCTGTATTTTCTTAACTTTCTCTGGAAAACAGTACACTCTATAAAGTTCTAGAAAGCCTGCCATGCAAATATTTGTTTCCTTACTCCAGACTCCAGGTGTAAGCCATTAGCTTGTGTGTGTTAGAAAGAGGCAAGACAGCACACACATCTAAGTGTTAATTTGCCCATCAGCAGTAGTCATCAGTGTGTTAACGGAGCGAATGACCCAGATGGTGTCTGTGTTTGAGCATGTCTGTATTTTATGACTTTGCTGTGAGAGACTTCCTGGTCTCACAATGACCACAGTTATATTTGTTGCCTTGTGCATTCTGTCATTTCTGATTCGGAGTTAGTCAATACTTTAAAATTAAAGTGACATGTTTATGCATTAGCATAAATAATTAGCATAGAATATAGCTGGGATGGTTTTACTTACTCATGTGTATGTTTACTGTATGTGTGTGAATAGAATATGAATATGTATGTATATGTAGTGCTCTCCTTCTTCCAGCTGCTGCCTGTCAATCATTCTCCCAGGCCATGCTCGGATTGCTTCCATTCCTTTGTTTATTTTCAGTGCTAAGGGACAAGCAGTAGTGGCCCCCATCCACGGCCCTCAGACACCTCTCCGGAAATGCACACATGCTTACATACAAAACACACAGACTTCAGCTTGATAGACAACTAAACATCCCTAAAGTTATCATCTATCACATAACCCCAAATCATATATAAAAAAAGTCATTTATTTCACAAAACACATTTTACAGGGTCATTAAGCTCTTGCACAATACCTACGGTACTAGGAAAACATTTCAGCACATTAAAATGAATTTAATTGTGTATTTATCCAGATTATTGCTTATTAGCAGTCGTCTCATTCACCACATTTTGTAGTCAAACTGAAATCTGAGTTTATCCAGAAACGCCCTGCCTTGGCTTTTATATGGCTATCAAGATACTACCTTTTTATTTCAAGTTATCACGAAGAAACTCTCTGACTTTCACATGAATTTGTCAACTCTGTGGTCTACAATACAAGCTCAACTTGTAAAGCCTGATTGCTGTACGTCTTCAATGTTGAGTGTCCATGACATCCAGTCAAAGTGTGTTAATATGGAAAAGATTTAGTGTTACTACCTCTGTAATGTTAGTTGTCCTTTTTAACAGCACAATGAATTGCATAAATAGGATCTTAAATCAAGGTTTAGCATGGTTTACAATAGTGAAACATTATTAAATACTCCCTCAATAACATTATTTTCTTTAAAGCAAATTCAGATTACAATTTTATAAATGCCATTTAAAAATCTGGAATCATAAGAATGTGACCTAATGAAGTCTACTCTAAATTAATCAAGCGTTGTGCGTCAGTGGTCACTAAGGTCTGTGCCACGACAGGTCGAATCAGGGATGTGTGCATTCATGACGAACTTTAAAACAGCTGATCCCTGAAAAATGTGATTATTTATGGCTCACAGTGCAGATAGATGAGGTGTCATTTTTCAGCATTTGAACAAAATGTTTTCATGTGTTCTTTCATGGGACTAGTTATGCTTTTCAGAGATTAACAACATAGAATTATTTGTTAAAAAATAAATTCAAAAAGTAAAAAAAAAGTCAGTGCTCAAGATTATAAGTGTCCTATTTATCTCTTTTTTAAGCCAAAGAAACATCATGAGATACTATATTGTAGCTTAGATGGTATAGTTTAGGTCACACATTATAGGCTACACTGTCATTCTCTAGCCAACTGGAAAAAAAAACCCAACATATATCCACAAAGCAGTAGTGGTTCCCAACCTTAACCTTTCTCCCTCAGAGAGCATATTAAACACCATTAATGAAAAGGGGCTCATGAAAGCTGCTCTAAGAATGAGTATTTAATATTGCCAATAATGGCTGATTATGAGGGTGTGGTTTTTAGAGATGAGGGGACAGCAGTCACTTTCTTTTTTTTACCTTTTCTTGAAGTAATATTCAAGATAATGTCACTCAGACCTTCACTTTTCTGGGATCTGTCCCAGGAAGAGGGTTTGTGTTATTTTAGAGAGCTTTTAACCCTTTAAATAGGTAAACCTTTACCATCAGTTGATCTTTTGTATACGATGTTCAATTAACTTGCAGGACATTTATGACATTTATGAAAGACATACTGATTCTTAACATAAATACTTCAAACAAGGTCAGCTTCAGAGCATACTGTATGTTGCCTGTTTAACTGATTTTGAATCTATGTAATCCTTTTAACTTGAATGGAAAATCCAGATTTTTGTGAATGTTGTCTTATACTATTAGTCAAATCCTGCTTTCTGGAACACACCACTGTACTGTGATCTCAGCCAAGCAAATAAGTTTGTGTAAACATTATTATTCTGCAATTGGCATCAGTTTTATTGTGACTTAGATAGTGTTGCTGAGTGTGTCATAGTGACACCGTTTGTGATTGAATCACTGTTGCATGAGCAGTGTACTAAAACAAACATACATGTGTGCTGTACATAATAACAATGATTTATTGATGTGGAAAGATTGACGTATGGCTAGGTGTGCTTATTTCCCATAATGTAGTATTGGCTAGTGTTAGTAATGTGTTTAAATCTCCAAATGGATCAAAGCAAAGTTCGATAACCAATAAATATCATAGGTGATTACTCTGTACAGGATTTTCTTTGGTTAGTAAGAGATCTCCCCATGGAACATAACCCAATGGCTGTGTCAGAGAACAGGAAAGCTTTCATGACTGTTAGATTGAGTCCAGGTCTCAGCCCCAGGAGTTCTTTTGAATCCACATATTGTTTGCTGAAGAACTGAGTGGCACTTTCTTGGACAATGCTTCAGGAAAAGGAGAAGAAAGAGGCCGCTGATCCGCCAGCTTCATACACAACACACCCCCATACCTCTCATTTCTGCCTCATCAAAGAACATCCCAAAGTCCTTAGCTGCTTTGTGACTGAAATTGGACTACAGGCAGACACTGGTTTAAAGAGTCTATCTTTAAATGTGTATGTCACACTCACTAATTTGACTCTTCTGGCGATCCAGTGGATTGTGTTTGCTATTTGGCTCATGGAAAGAATAAGGCAGAGTCTCATGTCTGCAGAGGTCATCTGCAGAGGATTAGGCTGCAGAGGAGAAAGCAATCGAGCATGGCAGGAAAGGCCAGTGAATAAAGGCCTCTAAAGCCGCACCCCTACAGCTGCCGGAAGTGAGCTTTGACAGTTTATGCGGCCAGGGACCTAGGGGAGACCATGCCTAGTGTGCGTGAAACCAGACCTGGACTGCAGGGTCTCTAAGCATGGCATATTTGTAATAGCAGCTTCTACACCCCAGCAATAGCAACAGCAAAGCAAACAACACAACACATTATCAGCACATATTAGGCCAACTAGGGGAGAGTATTAAAAACAGAGACAAGAAATTTCCTGAAGCTTTCTAATTTATATCTAATAGTGATTCTCACTTGTGTTTTATTTAGATATCCACTTTGTCAAAAATATTTCTCATAACATTCCTTAAGAGACTTTTTAGGAAAGAAGAAGTCAACATGCAGAAAGTCTGTACATCAGCATGATTCAAACCTGTGAACTTCTGGTCAGAGTGTAAATACTGCACCTCCTTCTATTGTTCACTGGTTAGTTTATTGATTTATTTTTCAAGTGTTGGTTGAGAAACTGCACAGACTGCACAGTACTATCTAATTCTGTTGGTCACATAAATGTAAGTCTTTTGCTCACATAAAACCTAATAAATAATTTCATTTGCACAATAAATAAGTATACATTTGCATTTTGCAAACTCAAATAATGTTGGCTAATACCTTAATTGCACTGTCAGCAACTACAACAATAGTTTACTTTACACCTAGTGTCAAATATGCGTATAAATAGCATATAAAAAATAGACACAAGTGATGAGTCAGTTCTCAAAGTTGATGTTTTGGAAGCAGGAAAAATGGGCAAGCGTAAGGATCTGAGTGATGTTAACAAGGGCCAAATTGTGATTGCTAGATGACAGGGTCAGTGCATTTACAAAATGGCAGGTCTTTTGGGGTGTTCCTGGTATGCAGTGGTTAGTAACTACCAAAAGTGGTCCAAGGAAAGACAACCGGTGAACTGGCGACAGGTTCTTTTGCACCCAAGGCTTACTGATGCATATGGGGATCGAAGGCTAGTCTGTATTGTCTCATCCAACAGAAGAGCTACTGTAGCACAAATAGCTGAAGAAGTTAATGCTGGCTATGATAGAAATGCACATAGTACATTGCAACTTGCTGCGTATCCGCAGACCAATTTGAGTGCCAATGCTGACCCCTGTCCACAACCGAAAGCACTTACAATGGGCTCATGATCATCAGGACTAGAACATAGAGCAATGGAAGAAGGTGTTGGCACCAGGATGCACTGTGGGATGAAGACAAACCAACAAAGTTAGTGTGATGCTCTAGGCAATGTTCTTCTGGGAAACATTTGGTACTGGCATTCATGTGGATGTTACTTTGACACGTACCATCTACCTAAACTTTGTTGCAGACCAAGTACACCCCTTTATCACAACAGTATTCCCTAATGGCAGTGGCCTCTTTCAGCAGGATAATGCCCCCTGCCACACTGCAAAAATTGTTCAGGAGTTCAAAGAGTTCAGGATGTTGACTTGGCCTCCAAATTCCCCCAGATCTCAGCATGTTGATCGAGCATGTGCTGGAGAAACAAGTTCGATCCATGGACGCCCCACCTCACAACTTACAGGATTTAAATGATCTGCTGCTAACGTCTTGGTGCCAGATACCACAGCAGATCTTCAGAGGTCTTGAGGAGTCCATGCCTCGATGGGTCAGAGCTGTTTTATGTGGCACAAGTGGAACCTACACAATATTAGGCAGGTGGTTTTACTGTTATGGTTGATAAGTGAGACAGTATAGAGATAAAAAGAACATTCTCTTTTTAGACACACTCAGCTTGTTTAAGTAACTAAGATAAATTTTTTCAGTCAGAGTTTAATTGCTTTACATTTGTAGCACAGTACAAATTATATATCAACACTTGTGGTGTGTGTGTGTGTGTAAGAGGTCAGCGTGCAAACTAACTATCAAACATATAGCTAGGTTCTAGCTATGTAATGTTAGCTAGCTAGCTTTTTACTGAATGTGAAATATTAATCACTTTTTAATTAATAATGGCAGTACGAGTCGTGGAGAAATCTGACACACAAGGAGCTACAAAAAATGGCAAACAATGACAGCTTATTGGATAACTAGTAGCAATACAGCTAACATTATATATTCAAGCAACACAAAAAAGCTAAACAAAACAAGCGGTGGAAAATGCTTTCTTAGAGCAACTTAGTTACTTACACACTTTACATTGCATGACTATTCTGGCTAGTTCCTTCACAGAAAGATTTTTATTGGCCAATAAATTTCCCATTTAAAATTAATGTATATCTTGTGAGGGAATCAAGCTTGAGGAAATATTAACAGATAAAATATTAACCATACCAGTGTTAGTGTTTCCTGTTAAAATTATTGAACCAATGTCATTTTTAAGAACCACCACCCTATATATTGTCTATATTACGTATGGTCAGACCTGCCAAACCATCCTGTATCCTGATTAATGACAATAGCAGTAAAGACAAGTCAATCATGAATGTTGAGCAGTGCTATGTGAAGACATTTGGACAGTTTGGTTGCAGAGGTTCCACAGTGTCTCATTAGAGTGCCCTCTTGTGTCAGGACTTTCTCAGGTCAGTGGTGGATGTCAAGCACTTGGCATGACAGGCACTGAGAGAATGCCAGTGCTCTGCCTGATGACAGACCAGTGTAGACTGTACTGGATCAAATAATGACTGTGTGAGTGAGCAAGTTGGAGAGATAGTGATTCGGAAAAGAGAAAGAGAGGGTGGGAAAGAATGAGAGAGCACCTGCGAGAGCACATGGGACGCATATCCAAATAAGCCAGTTCAGTAAAGCCATTTAATCCAAATTTAAAAATACCCCTCAGATACTCCGAAGAGGCAAGGCCGCTTCACCCTTGTAAATGAGAGGCAGCTTTAAACTCCATGCTGAGGTCAGGCATAGAGGTCAGTGGCTCTGGCCATTTAAGCGTCCGCAAGTTTGACTTGTCATGCCTGCTGACAGGAAGAGGCAGTGGCAGATCTCCTTTCCTGGTGTGTGATTAGCTTACAACTCAGCTGCCAGAGAACACTTTTACTGGGAGGAGAGGTGTTGTCTGCTAACTGTGCCCAGCAGACACGCAGTCTCAAGAGAGGGCCAGAGAATGTATGAGGAAAGAGCACAGTCACAGGAAAGTCTGTAGTAGAAAAAAAATGGGTGGCTAGAGAACACTGACAGTGTGAGAGGAAGAGAAAGACAGGCAGGGAAAGAGCGCGTGAGTTGGAAATGAAGGAGAACACTATGTGGTTAGACATCTGCTTTTCACATTGAATCTCGATATTGACCAAGGATCTGCTTCCCAAATTCCATTTTTTGCCCATGCTCCTACAAAACAATGACATCTTAAACTTGTTATTATTATATTGAGAGGAATTTGACAGCCACCTCTTAATTCTCATTTTGGAACAAACAGTTTAGCAGAATTTGGCATGCATTTATACACATAATATATTCTACATGAGACTGAAGGGGATAGGGCTTGAACTTAGAACTATGTTTATTTGACCAAATGCATTTCATTTTGGGTTTTTAAAAAGTGGTTACACAGCATATCAGCACTCCACATAAATTTGCTGCTTGTGAAAGCAGAACTGTCTGAACTGTTCATTCTGACCAGAATCAAAATCATGTCGTTCCATGCATTAGTTCTTGAATATCTGGATCTGGTTTCATCTTATTTAATTCCAGGCATGTTTCTTGAATAATAATGAGAGGAAATGCTTGGATGGTCCTTTGTGTGTGGCCAAACATGTGACTAGTTATGTTTTTACAAATAAATGTATTGAAGCGGGGTTATTAGCCCAGCGCCACTGAGCCTACTATGAAAATTACTCTTGGACAGCTTTTAGCAGAAGAAACTTGCAAGCAAGACTATCTGGAACAGTTCAGTTTAATATTTGGAGAAACAAACACAATGACATGCTGGAAAATTGTTTTCCACGATTTCACTTGATGGATTTGTAGGTTAATTCATGGCAATGTGTTCATTGTTTTGGAAGAACATGCCATGGTTGGATGATAAATTAGTGTGCAAATATTTCTTCTGTGTTGTTTTTTTATTACCTTAAGTTTTTGCTGCCACAAGCAGATACATTATCAAAGATAAAAGCATGAACTTATTTTGTGCCTATTATTTTAAATATTGTATCCTTAGTGGGGATTATATCCTCTTCTATGGTGTGTAACGTATTAATAACAAATCCAGATATAGAGAATAAATGCTAAGATACACTATATGGCAAACACTTCCCCAACTTGTTTCTCCAAAGCACAGAGTTATATAGTATCCCTTCACTGGAACTAAGGGGCCCAAACCTGTTCCAGCATGACATGGATTGCCACGGTTGGTATAGAAGAACTCGAGTGGCCCTGACCTCAACCTCACTAAACACCATTGGGATGAACTGAACACCTTTAGGATGACATATACATGTAAATAAGGGGGGCAGTGGTGGCTTGCCGGCTAAGGCTCTGGGTTACTGATCGGACGGTCGGGGGTTCAAGCCCCAGCGCTGCCAAGCTGCCATTGCTGGGCCCCTGAGCAAGGCCCCCAACCTCTCTGCTGTAGGGGCGCTGCATCATGGCTGCCTCAGCTTCCTAACATGCTGGTCTATGCAAAGAAATAATTTTACTGTGCACATGTATATGTGACCAATAAAGACTCATTATCCTCACCCAACATTAGTATTAGTACTTGACGCTAGTCACTAACGCTCTTGTGGCTGAATGGGCAAATCCCCACTTCCACTCTGCAAAAAAAAAAAAAAAGGAAAGCCAGAACAGTGCAGGTTATTATAACAGCAAAGAGAGGACTAAGTCTATGATAGGATGTTCAACAATCACATTTGAGTGCGATGGTCAGGTATCCAAGCAGTTACAGATACAGTTTAAAGTGTCCCTACAGATGCTGTTAAAAATGGTGAGCAGTCCAAGCAATACAGTAATGTAAAAGAAATGCCGATAGCAGATATGTGGTAATTTTCACCATGATTTGAAGAGGATGTTTCCATTACTCACTAAAGTAAATGATGCATTAAATGGTTTTAAATTGTTTATCCAATTGCAGCCTGGACATTGCAACCCAGTCATGTGTGTTAGAGTCCCTCTTTAAATTAGACATATTGTTGACATACAGTTGAATGTTTAAAATTTTTTATTTTTAAAAAATCAGTCTGGAATTTTAGCATATGCGATAGACCGTCCAATTAGTTTACAGTTCGCAAATCACCTAAAACTAACTGGACAACCAAACAGAAGACAAATTTCTATATTCAATTTTTTATTTATTTGTATAGCGCTTTTTTTTTTTTACAATAGACATTGTCTATATATTTCTTCTGACTTAACTGAATTGCATGCTTCTGAGAAAAAGTTGAAATTGAAAGAAGCAACACAATTGACCATTACAGCAAGCTGTCCCACTAAGCAATCCAGAAGAGAATCTGTTGAGGTTATAAGCTTTTATCCATAATTACATCTTTAAAGCAGAGCCATCTTAGTGATATTGTGTGTAGGCCCTGGTTTCAGCTTCCTGCGAAGCAGTGTGTGTTGGCATGGTCTGAACAGGCCCCTTGCTTGCAGCAGACTTCCTCTGGGTATCAGAGCACACGCTGCTGTCCGCTGCTCTGAGGGAGACCGTTCTTATGTTAACAGCTCTGGGCTGACTGCCAAAAACAACACTTTATATTGAATCTGAAAGTAGGAAAAAAATCTCCCTCTGGAGTATTTTTGTCACTGAGCACAGCAGCCCTGGTAGTTGGAATTGTAGTAGCTCATTTCAGAAGGTCATGTATCACCTTTTGGGGTCCAAGTCTAATTATGGGCTCAAATGTTCTGGTGGTAAAGGATGTTACCGGTCCCTCAGAAAGGAACAGGTCCTCCTCCATAGGTGAACCATAACCTTTAAAGCATTAGAAAATTGCCCTGACATTTCCAGGGGCTCTTTATGCAGTGTAAAAAAAGGTCTGTTAAAGTCTGTATGTTATTAAGCACCATTAGAGACTTGAATTTGTACGTCTCTCTGTGAAACTGTGCTGGAACAGAAGCCCATCTGCTTTGCATCAACCACTAATTTCTGGTAAACGAACAGCCTCAGATGAAATTTTATATTGGAAGGAAGTGATAGAATTTTTCCAACCGTATAGCCATTACAAAAAAAACCCATGAATTGCACCACCGTGATCATCATTGTGGCCACTTCATAAACTGTCATTTTCAAGTGACTGTTGTGAGCCTAGACAGAGTTTCTCAATCACTGTGAAACATCAGCAATAAACGCTGTTAAATTTGAAGATAATTATTCTTCAGGGTCTTGAGTTTCTCAGTAGCTCACATGTGATTCTGGACCTTGCAAACGACATGGACAGGGCAAGAATACATGGTAAAAGTCATCACATAAAAGGAGAACCTTTCTGCTTGAAATAAAAAGACTTGAAGGTAAGGGCAAAGTAATGAAGGAATCAGATTCCTGGCTTAAAACCTTGCCATCAATGCTATCCTTATATGAATAAAGACTAAACCAGATGTCTTTGCATGAATGCCGTACCTAGATGACTTACCTTCATCTTTTATGTCCACATCAGGCTTTGATTTTGTGAATTGGATTTTACCATTTCCTCTTTGGTTTAATTTCCTTTTCCTATGAAACATAAATGCTCAGGTGAATTGTTGTGCTCATACTGTTTAAGACCCATGAAAAGATTTTGTCACCTGAGGATAAAGACATACTAATTTAATCTGAATTGGATTGTTTTCAACAATATTTTATTTTTTTTATCTTTCATTTTTTAGTCCAAATGAAGACATTATAATGATGCACATTAACACCTTACCTATACTGAAGAACTGCAATTTCCCATACTATGTAAAATAAGGTGGTCTAAGTGGAGGTCAAGGACTTCTGCATGATGTACAGCACTGTGTAAAAGTCTTAGACAGCCTAATTTCTTTAATTTATTTATTAGTTAAATATTTATTTATTTTGAGTTTATTAAACTGCAATTTCTGTGCAAATTGCAAAATCCTTTTAAAGATGTTAGAGATATTAACAAATGTGTTTCAAACATCAAAGTCTATTGCGAATGAAGTCATTGCGTTAGTGATGATGTTGGGGTGTTATATTACAGGATAAAGAAGGGCATGCCTCAGGGCATACTTTGACTCTTAACCTCTCACCCCTCAGCTCTAGAATTACAATGACCTACAATCACGTAGTGAGGATGAAGTAGGCTTCTGTCAGGGTTAAAAAGGGTTTGTTCAATAAAGGTTTGCTCATTCGTAAAACTAACTTTTTTTTTTTCATTTTCTGTCGTGTGATGGTTTGCTGGTTTACAGGATATCAACATAACCCTGTTCCCACCATCCTCCTCCTCATAACTATGGACCCCCCCACCACTTTTCCTATGACGAGCTTAGGCAAAAACTGTTGTGAAAGTGTTCTACTCTTTTGCCTTCTTGTGTCCCATCCAACACCCCAATCCTGGCTATTTAATTAGCATTACTGTAAGAGAATGTTACATGTCTCCAGATTATTATATCTTTCTTGTTGCTGTTTTAATGGTTTCCTTCACTTTCAGCTTCTTTCTCAACTTTCTCTAGTGTGTTTCTACTGCAAAGTCTGTCTTATTTGAAGCAACACCTCTTCCCTCAAGCTAAAATAAGGGGATATGGATAAATTAAGGTCAAAATGATTTCTGTTTATGATTGAAAGCAAGTGTTTTATTAGAGATATTTCATATTTTTATCAGTGTGCCTTACGGGCATAACAGATGTATAGCCTAGGTATCAGTAGGTAATAAAATTGACCAGATTTCTATTTTGGGATCTGTAACATGACCGGTTTGTGATAGCTTATGAGATGCATCTCAGTACATTCAAGGAATTTTACAGACTATTATGAAATTATTTTAAAAACAATCTTAAACCCTAAAGCATAGGGAACAAACATATAGAGCTAATAAAAGTTATTTGGTTTGTGCCTCTGGGAGAATCCTTAAAGGTTCTAGGTTTCCCTGTTATAGAGGGTTCCAACTAGAACCCTTAAAAATTTACCTATGACTATAAAGAACCTTAAAAGAAAGTTATTTTTAAAGAATGTGTGCAGTGCATTATATATGTATACCCAAACTTAGTTAAATGTATAGTTTAATTATTAATATATATATATATATATATATATATATATATATATATATATATATATATATATATATATTGTAATAAACACAAAAATATCACAGATATTATGAAATGTGGCATGTAAATATTGTTTTGTGTTAAATTTTGTTAGATTGTTAGAGTTGTCCTAGACCTTTTAAATCAATAGGGTTACAATTCTGAAGAGGCTGCATACATTTTGTGAACTGGTTCACAACAGATTAATTTAAACACTCAAATGAATGATTTCATAGGTCAGATCATGCCTAGCCAGACAGAATTTTAGTTCTGCCTCTCAGGGCTTTCAGTATTTTCCATAAATCAAATGGTTCCATAAATCAAATGGCCTTGATTAATGCAGACACTCAGTTTATGTTCAGTGAATCAACATATTAGTGTTGAGAGCATGAGAAAGTAAATCAATGATTATGTCAAATAATTAAACCAACAATAGCATCGGTCTATTGAATTCCTGCAATGGAAGGCAGCAGGCAGATTTCTCACAGATTTCCTGTCAATGCCATTTTAGAGGAGGTCAATTAATTAGGAATTTCTGATCACCAAACCAGTAATATTTGCTCAACAAGTTAAAAGTTCTGCTTACTCATTATAGCAACTGAGCAGTAGCACCACAACTGCTGTTCTCTTAATTTAAAAACCTGTGCTCCTCTTCTATTTTTTGTGCTTTTTATGTGGTTCCACTTTTCTTCATATTTTAAAGGAAAGGTTGAATCACTGATTATCACGCCAAGCATTGCTGTCATTTTTTACTTTTGTGTTCTAAGGCACTTTAAATTCTTTATTTCATAAGAGAATGCAAAAACTCCCACATAGGGTCCTGCTTTTCAACCTTTGTCTTGCAAAGCTTTTAGAGAGGAAAGTCTCAGAGGCAGGGAGTTCTATCCATTTAACAGAGACCCTGGAGTCAGACCTAGCTTCCATTCCTACTGACGCCAAGAAACTGGGGACCTCTGGTTGACTTCCTGATGAAACAGAGGGAGAGAGAGTGGAAGAATACACCAGGAAGATAAACGATTAGACAGAAAAAGAATTACGTTGAATGTAGGATTTTTTTTTATCCTCAGAGCCAGTTTCATTATTTGGTTCATTTGACATGAGAAGGAATCTGATAATGAACACACCATAACTCATTTACCTGAAAGTCCTGTTACATCATCAGAGACAAAAGATGGCATTACTCAAGACAAGCTGATCATTTTCACAGAGGTCGATTAAAAAGAGGGGCTTTTATCAGTTTATTTATCAGTATACTTGTCTAATGGAACAGTCTGCCTCTGTTTCTGTTTTTCAATTAAATTAGACTTTATTAATGTTAGATTTCCATGTATCTCAGGAATCTCAGATTATGTCTTTCAGTCCTCCGTCGGCCCTTTCAGCCGTTTTTACTTCTGTTAACTTTTAGTTCTGTGCTGTATGAGCTAGAAAGTGTGATTTACCACAGAGTATTCAGGCCTGGGGAGTCCAAATGAAAACACACACACACACACTGACACACATGAGGTTCACATAGACTTCCAGTTTATTCATACAAAACAAGAGTATATATACACGTAGATAAGAAGCAGTGCGTGGACAGTTTCTACTGGTGCAGGTGTCAGACAGACAAGATATAGAAAATACATGTGCCAGCTATAATTTTTTTTCCCAGATTTATATTTTTTATTGATTCTCATACACTTTTCAGAATACAACAAAATATATCAATACAGAATCAATATTTTTACCCCAATAACAGACCCTCCCACCCCACCCAGGAATGTTTACATATGATTAATTTATTTATGATTCATGTACATGTAATTCAATTACATATGTTTCATATTATTTTCATAAATCCATACAGAATAAAGAAAAAAAAAGGAGGGGGGGAGGATGGATAGTATTGACCATCCACCTCTCCTTAATCTACCTCCAGGGTGCGTACATCCTTGAGTAGGTAATAAACTGTTGCCATTTTCCCAAAAATGAATCTCAGTTACCTCTGATGTTATACTTGATTTTTACCCGCTTCAAAAAGAACATTAGATCTTTAAGCCAGACTGATATAGAGGGGGTTGTGGAGAGGTCCAAGACAACAATACTCTGCGCCGAGCAAGCAACGATGCAAAGGCCACAACACTAGCTTGTTTAAGGTTCATGTGCCAGCTATAATAAAGGATGGCAGTTGATCAGCTTATTCAAAGAGGTAATTAAGTGAATACATTCATCATAGGTATTTGAGAGCACAAAGACACTCAAACATAAGCTATAACCCAGTATTCCAAGGTGTCTTAATACAGTTCATAATATAAAAGAGTACATGATATAAGAGAATTTCCTTTCAATTACATTTCATTATTTTTTGTGCAGTTATTTATTATGTGTTTTGATAGGAGTGTTTACTAATTTATACAACTCAATGTAACATACCCTGTTCAATAGCAGAGAGCTTTGATAGCCAATTAACAATTCACAAATACCAGAATCCAGACAGAGGCCCACAGGCTAGTGTTGCAGACAGGTCTCGCCTGCTGTGAGCATAGTATCCTGTCTACTAAACTCGCCTCCAAAACACCAAACGATACTGTTTTTCAGCAACACAGAATAAAGCTTTTACACCAAATACAGAATGAGTGAAAAAGTGATAGTGATATACGGTAAAAATAATTAATTTCTATTTGTCAAATGTGTGTATTTAATGTAGCTCTATATGGAATATCTATCACAGAACTTGATCTCCGGTTGTGTCCGTGGTGTAGCACCTTCTGTTTTGTATTTAGGGTTTATTTTTTACACATAAATTTACCAGCAGCTACTCAAAAAGAGGTTGAATGCAAGTAATAGTTAAAATCCCTGGATGGAGCATTCTATGGGACTTAGACCACTGTCAGAAATTACTAGGAGTACCCATGAACTATTTCAAGTATTAGCACATTGAAGTAGCAACAAGAGAAACAACCAAGACTCAAGGAAATATAACAGAAGAAATATTTGGAATGTGATCCGATCCAGCAAAAAAGGAGTTATTGGCTATTTCTGGCTATCAGATGGTACAGTCGGGGATGTATAATTTATGAGTGAATCATCAGTGTAAGTAGAGAAAAGATGCTGATAGAAAACAAACCCAGGTGATTGAATCGTTTGACTTGTTATGTCACATCCTGTGCAACAGGATATTTATGACAAATGTGAAGGAAAAATACTGTTTGAAGGCTGTGAGTTTAATTTGAGACAAAACTGTAACTTTACCAGTAAAGAGTAGCTTATTATGTATGTAAGTTGAGTTTTGAGTATGAAGACAGTGTTTGTCCATTGTTAAAAGTGCTATATAAATATATCATTGAATTTAATTGATCTGTATATGCATATCCTTTAAATGAGATCAGAGGTCAACCACAGTTCTGTGTCAGAGACTTTTTCGTGATGCAAGCTCTGGGAAATTAGTTTTGCATCTGTGTATAGCGTGTGTGATTATGTGTATTTGTGAACATTGCTGTAGAATGAGGTGACAGGAATTATCAAACAGAGAAAAGCAATGGGGATTGGAGATGTAAACATGGACAGCTTCCCCTCTCTCCTCATCATTAGCCCAGTCCCAGTTGGTTTGCTCATCTCACCACAAAGCATTCGTTTGATGTCCTCTAGATAAACAAGGTTATTTACAGTGTTGAGGGGATACTTTGCCCCTCACTGAGAGGCCCTCCTCTGAGAGAACAGGATGAGGTATGTTCACGGTATGTGTCAACAAGTATGTGTTCAAGTACAAGGAGCCTTGTTCTCTAACACAGAGCAAAACTTTGATTGGACAAGTCAAATACACACTGTCCAACATGGTGATAGGAATGACCTAATTGGAACCTTATGTCTCCAAGACACTTCATTTAACAGACTGTGCTTCTCTGATCTACTGAGGGGGAAAAAACAACTAAGCAATGGAAACTGTTTACGTATGCGCTCCTTTCAGTGTAGTTTAGAGGACATCAGAGCACACCCCAAACAGACTCTTGCTTTCTTTTCCACGAATTGGCTGTCCAAATCTGTGCATGCTTGCTTCTGATCTGTTTCTGGAACTGTTGATGACTTCAGTTCTATGCTTGTAACCCTGTATTCTGTCAGATACAAAGCGGCCTCTCATTTTAACTTACAGATAAAGGCAGATTGGACAGCAACCTCCAGAACTGATGTCATATTTTACTGTAGCTTCAGAGCAGCACTTGAGCTTAGCCATTAAGCAGGTAAGACTTGCCTGGGAAAGATTTACTATTAGCTTATCAAAGGGCACCCTGATAACACAAAACATGCCAGATGTGTGTGTGTCTGTTTATATGCACCCTTATTTTATCATTTAGACATTTCGATTCCCGTATTTGCCATCTATCAGTATCAACTCACTATCATTTGGTCATTTGTGGACCATTGAAATATTGTGATTAATAAATGTATGCAGAACTAAAATGGAAATGGCTCTAAGAGGCATGAAATACACCCAACTGCATTTTCTTACATCCCTACTAATGCCCTGCAGAAACATACAGTGCCTTGCGAAAGTATTCGGCCCCCTTGAATTGTTCAACCTTTTGCCACATTTCAGGCCTCAAACATAAAGATATAAA
>JAFFST010050138.1:212308-241116 GCA_022414735.1 Noturus placidus | reverse complement strand
CAGTTTTTTATTTGTTGAAAAAGTTTGAAATATCCAATAAATTTCGTTCCACTTCATGATAGTGTCCCACCTGTTGTTGATTCTTCACAAAAAATTTCAGTTTTATATCTTTATGTTTGAGGCCTGAAATGTGGCAAAAGTTCGAACAGCTCAAGAGGGCCGAATACTTTCGCAAGGCACTGTAAGAGACGGACACACACACACACACACACACACACACACACACACACACACACACACACACCTATTACTATGTTGAAGAGCTTGTAAATTTGTCTTATTCTGAATTTCCGATCCGTATATGGATTATTTATGGATGACATTTATATGGATGACATTTATTTCTCACTATACATTTAGTTTTATTTTTTGGATGAAAGAAAGTGAGCTCATGAGTCAAATCTCATGAAAGCACATTTTTCCATTAGAAATGTTCATTCTGGAATACCATCCAATTAGACTGTAATAAGGATTTGCATTTAGCAGAGGTAATTGGGGTTGTGATTATGAAGGCCTGATGTCTGCTGCTTAGGCTTGGAGAGGCTTTTGGATGAGTGACAAAGCAGGTCATTTGTTTTCCAGAACGAGCTTGCTGACTTCCTCCGATGTTGAAATGCCTTGGGGGCAAGCATTTATTTCTTGTGCACAGCATTCCAGGATTCTGCTGCTGAATGAGAGAAATGCCATATGCTCTGGTCAAAACCATGCAAACTAAACAAGAGGCCTGTTCCATGTTTGTTTTTAAGTTGACTACCAATTGGAAGGTCGTGGAGTTCAAACCCCAGCACCGCCAAGCTGCCATTGTTGGGCCCTTGAGCATAGCCCTTAAACCTCTACTGCTCAGATGTAAAGATGAGATAAATGTAATGCCATTAAAATGTAGTGTATGAATATACACTCGATGAGCACTTTATTAGGACCACCTGTAAAACTACTCATTCAATTATCTAATCAGCGCAGTGCATAAAATGCAGATGCAGATGAGCAACTTCAGGTAATGTTCACGTCAACCTTCAGAACGGTGAAAAAATGTGATCTCAGTGAGGTTGACCGTGGCACGATTGTTTGTGCAAGACAGGCTGGTTTGAGTATTTCATAAACTTCTGATCTCCTTGGATTTCCACACACAACACTCTCTAGAGTTTACTCAGAATTGTGCATTAAAGAAAAACATCCAGTGCGCATCAGTTCTGTGGACGGAAACTACTTGTTCATGAGAGCGGTCATCTGAGCTGACAGAAAGGCTACAGTAACAGATAACCACTCTGTACAATTGTGGTAAGCAGGAAAGCCTCTCAGAATGCACATGTCGAATCGTGAGGTCGATCTTGAGGTGCACTGACTAAGACTTGAGTTCACACCATGAGCTTACTGGAGTAAGAGGGCTGGAGTGGCTCTCTATAGGCCAGTGTAGTTTATGCTTCAGGGGAGACAGTGTTTGGATTCCAGGGCCTAGTCTGGCATGCAGTGGTGTAGGGTGATGAAGAGAAGTTGGACTCATAGTGAACTAAAGCGGCATTAAAGAATGCAGGCATACTTCTCATCCTACTTCACTCAGAGTAATAGAAGAAACAAGTGATAAATAACACAGAAGTGAAAAGACAGAGAACATTTTGAATTGGGAAGATTCTGTTTTTTCTCGTTTGTGTGTGTTACTGAATTTTTGGAAGTTGTGATCAGTATTGAAGCTTCCTGAATGTAGGAAATGAACAGAGCTCCAAAACACATTTCTCAAATGCTTCCTGTAGATGACATCGATCTGGTAATGTGAATCAAACACAGCACAAAGGCATAAACACATTAATTTGATGCTGTTTCCTTTAATTTTACATTCTGACCAGATCTGGATCTGATGAATTCCTGAGTCATTGACCTATGCCTATCTTGTAGTTTAATCATGTGATTTGGTGACAAATTTGGCTGACATTCCAGTAGTTAATTTGAGCGGACTGATAGATTTGACAGAGCGGACTGACAGACTGTTTACTGTACTGAAAATGGCAGGTTTGTACTCTGCCTGTAAAACACAACCACAATGTAACACTCCAGGTCTAGGACACTGATCTTTTGTTACTAGGGATTGTTTTGAGCTGTAATTGAGAAGTGTATTGAAAATGTTCTTGGTATACTGCAGCAACAGTCTCAGACTAAGCTATACAGGTTCACTGGACATAGTATCAACAATTTACAAGCAGATTGTACCTGGTTTGAGTTTGATTGTTTTTGTTGTAGCTTGAGTTTTCTCAGACAGATTGTACAGCAGAGGCTGTGGAAGAACATTCGATGGCTTTTGGTTTGGGAAATGAATGAATGTGCATGTGTCCTTCATACCTTAACGTTTTTGGATGGAACTCAGTGTTCGAGGTCAAGTCTGTTTCTCTCATCTTAAGGAAACTTGATACTTTCATGTGATTTTCTCTTTTTAGTCCTGTTTGCCTTTTGTGTGGATGTATCATCCTTCAACAAGTCTGGGTTTATTTTGCTACCCTGTTAGAGGGTCTTGTAGTGTCTGATTGAGAGAAAACATTTTTTTTTTTGTAATGGTGACTATGCAATGGTCCATGGCTGCAAACAGAAGATTTAAATGCAGAAGATTTTAAATATTAGAAATATTAACATTTTTTAAATACAAAAAAAAAAAAAAAAAAAAAAAAAATGCAACTGAAACTCTTAATTCACAGTAGATTAAAGAAAAACACTTTTCATTCTCCAGGCAGATATTTACTATAGTTCTCACCAGAAAAATTATTGCTTTGCTTTACTGCCATTAAGCAACAGTTAGCTCACTTCTCAGCTAATAAGGACCTGCCTGCTTGACAGTTGTTCAGTGATGCTGATACGGAATATAGCTAAACTTGAGAAATCATGAAAGAAAATAAAAGTAGTGTAGTGTACACAGGAAAGGCTATAGAAAAGAAACAGCTTAATAGAAAGAGAAGATTGGTGGAGTGATTTGCATTATTTTAACACCCTTCTGACACTGGAATGTCACAGAATTTCAACTGTCAAAAGGAGCACCATCTGAGATTCCTGTAGACAAAGGCTCATCTTTCTCTTCTCTGAGCTGAAGGAACACCTTGACTCAGGCTCTGATCCAAGTGTCACATCACATGACAAGGAGTGTGTATTCCTCACAGGAGAGACAGGTAGATAGCTAAAAACCGTTGCAGGAGATTGTAATCCACACTCACTGTACTTAAGTTTTACTGTACTGGTGGTGTATTCCCTGGCTGAGCTCTGTTTTAACTCATTATAGAAATACCTCAATCATAAATACATTGCATGGGTCATTCTGCCCAGTAACTCTCCATTTGACTGCCCTCTTGCTCCCCAGCAGGACTGAGAACGTGCAGCTCTTTTAACACTTTAGTGACTGTGTAATGTTTATTCCAATAGCTCTGGTTTTGCAATCAGCCAGCAGGCAGCCTTCATTTGATAGGCACTTTTAATACCAGCAATGATGTGTAGAGTACTCTTGGCTATATGCCCACTCTGGAACACACATGGTAAAAGCATCAAGGTGCTCAACGTTTATTTCAGCAATGCCACTGAAGTCTGCTCATCAAGCTTCTGTTTTAATAACTCTTGTCATGGCAGTGTGCCGCCCTTTTCTCCCAGTAACCTAATAGTAATAGAGATATGCTCCCTAAGCATCATATCACCTTTTTATGCTCTGGGCCACAGTATTTGAATGCAAATTATAGGTGGCATTGCCCTCAGCATGGTGGTCCTCTCAGACGTCCGTATCTGTAGTCTTTCATTTAACTGATCTGACAAAACTTAGTAACAGATTTGTCTGACTTGATCCTGTTTTGTGGAAAAACCACTTGATACCAACCCTTGTATGAATTTCGTCATGAGCACATTTAAGCTATAACGAGGCTGGATTATAAGGAAGACTGATTGGTGTTTCATTTGTCAGCAGTCTCTTATAATGTGAGTTATTTTTTTTTCTTTTGCTGATGGACTGTATTGTGTGCTTCATTTACTTTTAAGGGGGATTCTGCATTCCCCCCCCAAGCGAAATCTGTTTCAAAACAAGAGCACTAATCATGTCTTTTATCACCCTCCCAACATAAATACAGGGGTTAAAGATGGCCTTACAAATTTGGACATGGCAATTAGGATTTCTGAAGCAGAACAATAAAACACCACAGATCTAATTTGTAAGTGTAAAACCTTTATATCCTGCTGCAGTTTAGATGTTGTTTTAACCTTATCTAGGCAGCCATTTGTCTTCCATAAGCAATGTGTTTGTTATTCAAGCAGTGGTCATGTGTGTGTGTGTGTGTGTGTGTGTGTGTGAGTGTGTGCCGTGTGTGTGTGTGTGTGTGTGTGTGTGTGTGTGTGTGTGTGTGTGTGCCTGTGTATGTGTGTAAGAAAAGCATGGCTCCTTCATGTCTCAGGCTGCTCCTAGACCTTATCTTTATTTGAATAAGAGTTATAGATTGAGGTCAATAATTTCATCCTGAAACTCTTCATCTCATTAGAGTATCAAAACACTTTATTTACTGGGATTAATAACTGTGATAATGCAGGTAACTCAACAAATTGTGCTGGACCCTGGAACTGATGGTTTCTGATGTAACTATTTTTAGTTACTGGCTGCCATGCAAGGTGCTAGCTTGCCATTGGGGGCAACTTAGGGTTCAGTGTCTTGCCCAAGGACACTTCGGCATGGGATCACCCGGGCCGGGATTCGAACCGCCAACCCCACAGTTAGTGGATTAGTGGACGACCCGCTCTACCAACTGAGCCACAGCCGCCCTGTGGCTTACATCAGGTATTTGAAGCTATGCAAACACCAGTGTAAGACCACAAAGGTCTACAGGTTAGCTTGGTGGAGAAGGTTTTGACTTTCACTCTGCTGCATTCTATATGCATAAACTATGTATGTTTCTTATATTCTGTACCTGCAGCCTTTTCGCTTCAAGCTCCTGGCAGTAGCTGCTAAAGGGTAATATCTTACACATGTGCAGGATCTGGTAGGTGTTAACACAACACTGCTCTTTTAACTCTGCATTTTATTTGTGATAGATTAGCTGAGCTTAGGGCCTGTAACTAAGGATTTTCTTGTTGTGTGTGGATAAAAAGTGGGAAGGTATTTCTCCCTGTGTCTCTGTTGATACTCTTGTCACTTCAAAGTGTGCTGTTTTTCTGATAATGAAGTCAAACTCTCTGCTCACTTCCTGGCTATTTCCTTTGTGTTGTTGATTCACTAAGCAGGACCAATTTAAAGTGCAGAGCTTACCATATCAAGTCAGACCATCGAGGGAAGTGAAGTCAGAACAAGCCCTTATTAAACCCTGTGCACAATAGTGAAGTCTACCCACACTTTTATAGTACATCATAACTCAATGAAAGGCAAGCTGGAGTTTGAAGCAGCACCATTCCTTTTCCCAACACCGTTTCTTTGAATCTCTGGAACATTCATTCACTGGGCATGTGGACTGTGTGATGTGGTGTTAGCAGATGCAGTCATGTGAAAATTGGATTACAGAATAACGATAGGTGTTCCTGTGCAGGCCCCATTGCTGGATTCTGGACACACCATAGACCTGCAATTGTGGATAAATTTCTTGGGGGCTGCAATTAAATTTTTTAGCAGAACAAATGGAAGATTTATGTGTTGTTCCAGCTCACGAATCATCTCAATGGATAGGAGTAGGAAGCTTTTCATCCTACCAGAATTGAATAGGTGGTCAAAAAAGTATACTTTTTTCTCCTGAGAGCAATTTGAGAGAATGATGGTAAAGTCGGGTTAATAGTGGCTTTTCTGGCACCACCACAATGGGGTCTTTGTGGTGATTTGTAAGAACCTTGCTGTAATTATATAATCTCAGGCTTAGTGGCTCAGTTCTTTATCTCTAAGGGCTGTTTGGGAAAATATTTCAATCTCTATCTTGCCACAAATGAGCCTGAAATATTGCAATAAGTGTATGTAACTTCAATCTTCTGGCCTTTTGAGAAAAGCTGCAACTGACACAAGGTAAAAAAAATGCAGAGAAATATAGTGCTACTAATAACTCTGAGAAACAAATGGAATGATCATTGGAACTGCATAGACAAGTGGAACCATTTTTATGGATTACAGAAGTTGTTTTATAGCAGTACTGCCTACTGTGGTTCACTATTTGCACATTTTAATTTTATGACGCCAGCACAGAGGAGACATAACAGTAAGTGAAAATGACTTTGTGTGGTGAGTCACCTGACTTGACCTGCCTACGGGACAAGTGTGGATGATGGACTGTTGGCTTCTGTCTACTTGAGTGTTTTTGTGAAAATGTCTCAACCTGATATGGCTTTTGTTTACAGTTTATTGGCTCCATGAGGATAAAAGAGGTGCATGGAGAATGGTACCCCCTTTTTCCAGCAAGTCATTGCATCTCCTCAGCTTTCTAGGAGGGTCACATAAAAGTATTTTTATTTGGAAATTTATATTTAACAAGCCTTTATATAAAAGATGTGAAACGCCATGAAAGTTCCTTTTTAAAGTGTTCAATACACCCTCAAACAGTGTTTAAACACACTTGGCTAAAATAAGGCTTATTATATAAGTAAACTCAAACTCCACAGAAGATGTTATGCCAAATTTATGAAGCACAAGAGTAAAAGAAGTAACACAAAGTTAGACTGGCCATACTGTAGCCATTTTGTGAACCCTGTGGCTTTGACAACAAACCTAAGAATGTTAACCTGCAGTTAAAACTCAGACAATTATAGACACATTTATCAAATATTTATCAGTATACAGTATATGTATATATAAAAATATGTGAACATCTGACCATCACACCCATGTGTGCCTATTCCAAAACCATAGGCATTAACACAGTTGGTCCACTCTTTGCTCTTATAACAGTCTCCACTGTTCTGGGAAGGCTTTCTATTAGATTTTGGAGTGTGTCTTGGGGATTTCTGCTCATTCAGCCACAAGAGCATTAGTGAGGTCAGGCACTGATGTCAAGTGAGAAGGCCTGGTGAGTAGTCAGCATTCCGATTCATCCAAAAGGTGTTCAGTGGGGTTGAGGTCAATGATTGGACCACTTGTGTTCCTGGCAAACCATGTCTTCATGGACATTTGATTACTTTGTGCACAGGGGAATTGTCATGATGACACATATTTGGGCCCTTTAATTCCAGTAAAGGGAAATCTTAGTGCTACAGCATCTAAAGATACTCCAGACAGTTGTCTGCTTACAATACAACTTGTGGCAAGAGTTTTGGAAAGTCCCACATATGGGTGTGATGGTCAGGTGTCCACAAACATATGGTCATACAATGTAGGATTTTGAGAAATATAAGATTATTCACCCTATTGCTAGACATTTGTTTTATTTCAGTATTGAAATTGGCCTGTTCTTAAAAGCAGATAATCTGTTTATTTTTAGATGTCTTTCAATATATCGATGTCATTTCAAGCTGACAATTTGAAAAGAAATATCTAGAAATAGGCAGAATAATCTTATATTTCTTTTTACCATAATGTCATAATGAGAAATGTTTGATAAATGCAAGACATTTTAACTTTTTTGCAATGTTTTAATGTTCTGGGTAAGTCAATGTTTTACAGAACCTATGATGTGAAGTTAGAGAAACATCACAGCACTTTCTCCATGCCAACAGAACCACAGGCCAAGTGTTTTATTAAGGTTCCTAACTTCCCCACGGCTGTGACATTCCTGTACTATGCTTACAATGCAGAATTTGGAAAGATGACACATGTGTTCTTGGCTGGTGTGGTTTCTTTACAGGGGCTTTCAGAGGAGAGGGGAATCTGAGAGACTGGCCCAGGATAAGAGGAGTAGTGGTGGGAAGCAGAGCTTGGGTATTTTGGGGTATAGAATTCCAGCATCTCTGGAGTGGGAATTAGATGTTCTCAAGATGGTGTCCCATTTGGTCTGGGCAACCTAGAGTGTTGCCCATGTTGTGTTACAGATGAAAAAATGAGTAGATTCCTCATATTATACAGACATTAAATTTTTTTAATGTTTTTTTTTTTTTTTTTTTTTTTTTTTTTTTTTAATTCTGCAAATTGTGAAGCAATGTCTAGAAAAGAAATTTGGCCTATGTAAGGCATCAAATGGTTTAGGATTTTTTTGTCCCCCATTATGGACAGATTCAAGGCAGAAGGTTCTTGTATTCATGTGTAACAATTTCAGATGGCCTCTGCCTCTACGTACATCACTTTGCATAAGGAGAATATGTGGCAACAGGTGGTTGCAAACTGGTTGCAAAATACTGGAGAGAAGAGAACTTCTGAATTGTTCCGTACTTTATTACTTTATTAATATTACACTTTTAATATATGTTTACAGAAGCATATGCAATAAACTGAATGTTCAGCAATTCACAGTAAACAGAGAAACACATTTGAAAAGGATTCCTGCAGACATCTTCATATGCAGTATATTTAAAGCCAGTGCTTGATTTGCCTTTTGATGAAGGTTGTCTATAGATGTCCTAGAGCAACCCAGCAGAACAGGAAGTGGTAGCAAGCCCAGAATGTGTCAGGAATCTGAGTATACACTTCCACATGCTTGTATATAGGGTTTCACCTTTCATGGCCGCCACTCCTCTGACCTCAGTGGCCTGACTCTACACCAAAATGGCTACTCATGCCAGCCACTGGTACCACTGCCAATTATTCTTAGAAGGTTCTCTGCTTTTTTGCTTCCGGTTGATCATGTGTCTGTGCTGATTTTGTTTTCAGCTTGTGTTTTTTTTTTTTTTGTTCAACAGCATTAAAGTTTTTTTCCACTGATAGATTGACAAACATTTTTAGTGCTCATTCCACTTTGTGCTGTGGCTCCCGCTGGGTGTGAAGATTTGCTTCAGGCAGGGGGTAAATAATTCTGATGCCTGGTCTGATTAAATGCATTCCCAGTCTGGTTTAAGGAGTGTGAAAATGCCTTCTGAGTAATTTAGTAAGTCCACATAGGCCTATGGTCTGGGCAGAACATTTCTCGTCTGTAAATTACATTGCACAAATCAAACTATGTTTATTTAAGAAAGGAGTTGTGCCCAAATTAGAAGGCCCTAATTTAATAAGATCCCAATCAAAGAATGTAAAACAATATTCAATTGAAATTTTAGCATGTGCTAGTTGTTCTCACAACTCAGAATTCAAAACTTTAACTACATTTCAAATAGACTACCAAAAGAGTGAAAATGAAACTTGTCACATTGTCTGTAATTGTATCACATTATACGGCAGTCAGAGGTGTTAAAAAAGTGCTCTGTTCATAACATATGCATAAGAATCTTTTCACTCTCGTTGAATCCTGTGTCCACTGGAAGTCCAATCATGTAATATATCAAATATGAAACCATTTTACCATTAAAATATTGTCATCATTTACAGAAATGTTCTCATTATTTTGAGGTACTGACATCATTTTTGACATAATGGTGGAAACAGGCTTGTGCCAACTTAATACCTGCTCTTCAGTCATATTAATTTCCCCATGCAATCCTATTAGGAAGTTACTTTGCTTTCTTTTGGAGGTTTTTACATATGCAAACTTTTACTAAATCAGGTTGTGAATCTTTTTAGTCAATAAGCTATTCTTTGTAAAGTGTACAGTCTTATGGAGGCTTTGAGAATATTATCCTTTCATGATGTCTACATATTTTATTACTTTGGAATGACTCAGGGTCAGTGTGGCAACTCTCTAATGACTTCTAATTGGTCTCAATACACTGCCTATTCTTGTTTGACCACAGATTTCTTCTGTGATCCATTCTGGAATTTTCTACAAAAATGCCACTTGCCACTTTGGCAGCAGTTTTGATAAATATCTTCTTTAATTACTATAAAAACACTGGGCTCTTAAAATAGTAAAGGAAAGAATAATTCATAGACCCATAGGAAAGGTTTGTCACTGTTGTAACAAACTGCCTTAGTTATTGCACGTCTAAATTGCGGGAAGGACTGGTCAGAATTATACTTGCTGAGATATTTTCCTACATAGATGTAGGAGACATACATCAGTGTCTCTTAGGTCAGTTGACTTTTAGTTACAGGTAATTTCTTTACATTTCTCATTCCATTTATCTCCATTACGCTTGGGGTTCATGTCTATGTCTGTGTCCCTTTTCTTCTTTGGGCCATTTAAAAGCAAAGCTGTCATACGCCAACTTCCATTTTCACGCTATTTGAAACATAAGCAGCTTGGAAAGGGATCTATTATTCTGTCCTTATGCATTCTGCCTAAAGGAAAACAGCTTGATATAATCATTTACCTTCAGAAAAAAATAGCTGCCTTTCACAAATTGTTTGATGGATTAGTTTGGGCTTGTTCAGTTTTCCAGACTGAATTTTATCTGACATGGGGTATTTATTGTCATACATGATTTTCACTTTTGTCTATGACAAGATTTGGAATATACCAGTATATACCTAACTCTGCATTGATGTTAACTAAATTGCATTTAAAAGAAATTATGTTTTATCAGCCCCTGATGCAGATCATATGATATGTTAATCCCTTGAACCTAGATTAAAATGCTCTCCATTTTGGGGTTAGTAATACTGCATTAGTCTGAATATTACCATCATCTACTGTGCCATGATACTTTGTGTGTGTGCACAGACATGCTGAGTGTTCTAAGGAATTAAGCAGCAGTGTATTGACTGTGTATTGAATTAAATAAGCCACACAGCTGCAAAAGTACAACTTTTGTGATAAAGTAGTTAGAGTTTTCACTTTAAGTGCAGTGCATGATAACTATATCCCAGTAGTGTGCTATGGTACACGAGCCTCCCCCTCCCCCTCTGCTGTCAGCAGTGTTTAAGACTTACTAACACACTGCCAGAAAAAACAGCTGGATCTCTTGACGGGCACTGACATCAGGCGTGTGATCTACTACTTTATAAACACAGCTCTGAAATTAAACTGCTTTATTTATGTGCAGAGCCGACAGTGTGACTCAGTACAGAAGATGTTTACCTTCCCTACAGATTTCCTCTGAGTGTCCTAGACTGAGAGGGATAAAAAGAATCATCAGGGATGCACTGATTGCACCTGTAGTGACAGAGATCACGGCCAAGGCATGCTGTGTAGCTATTCAGAGTCATCACGTATTAGTTTATACAGGTCAAATATAGTACTAGCTGACATCAAGGGGTAGGGTTGTTAAACTCATTTACATTTACACTCATTCATTTTGCAGATGCTTTTATCCAAAGTGACGAAAAAAATCAAGCTGAGCAGATGAGGATAAAGGGCCTTACTTGTTCACCCAACAGTGTTAGCTTGGCAGGACTAGGTTTCAATTACCTAAAAACTAACACTGAACCACAACTAGACTTATTCGTTGAGCCTTTTTAATGTCCAAATTGATTTGTTATTGCATATGACTAACTCCAATCTCTCTTTTTTTCTCTCTGTTGCAGGACCTCCTGTAAGTACAATAGACCTGTTGCCTTTGTTGCCTGGATTGCGGTAAAATTACCCAAACTTTGTCTAGTGTCTGTTTCCGTGTGCTGTGTTGTGCTGTTTCTTTGCTGTGCTGTGCTGTGTGTGTGTGTGTGTGTGTGTGTGTGTGTGTGTGTGTGTGTGTGTGTGTGTGTGAATATGAGCTAGCATGTTGTGTCACAAGTCACCTTGTCACCTTTACATACATTTGGATATAAAAAGCAAACTACTTCATATTTCATGGATTCTTTCTTTAATTCTTTCATAGTTTCTTTATATAATTTTCCAAAGAAATGTTTGTGCGACTTTCTGATAAGTTAACACTCTGTTGTAGGGTTCTATGTAGACCTTGTAAGGGTTCCTACAAAGGGACAACCGTATAGAAATCTTAAAGGAAAAAATAAGTCTTTTTTTTTCTAAAAGTGTACGACTTCTTGCTGCATAATAAATCTCAAAAATACAAGGCAGTAAATGGTTAAGCAGATGTAAGGAAATAAAACGTGTGGACTTTATATGTGTGATAAAACAGCAGGACACATTCAGACCTTTTAACCACCATTGCAAAACCACAGTTCTTGTCTGTGGATTATTTTCCAGAGTTTGAGCGTCACCTGCGTGTCACACTGTGTGAGCACAGGATTTTGGCCCTGCTTAGCCTCCACATTTATTTTTATATTTCATCTTCATTGTCCGGGAGAACCAGGAAGCATAGCTAAGTATGAAATGTCTATACATTCCGTATACCTTATGAGTCTGAAATAAAGCTGAACATTAATAGGCGTAGTCATTAACTCAAGCTGATTAATTTCAAGCATTGTTATATTGACTTTGCTGAGCATTGGTGTGAGAGTGTAGGATACCTTGATGAGAAGAGGAGAGGAGCACAGAGGAGAGGCGGTATTGACTAAAATTAGGTGTGGTTAGGGACAGCTGCTTCCATGCTTTTAGAGATTGAAGGTCGAGCTCCTCCTCTAAGCCCTGGCAGTGATTAATGATATAACAGTGACCACAGACATAATAAAAGGGCAGCCTTAAGGCACTGGAAGAGCTCAAATACACATGCAGAAATGTAAACTTTAAACTTTAACTGTATTAAGTAAATGTACTCAAAAAATAGAAACAAGACAATGTTTGAACTCTCACTTGTGCAAACAGTAATGCTTATATCTTTCCAAGGAATAGCATAAAATATTCAGGTTTATTTAAGAAAAAACACTGAATCAATACCCAAAGTTTTAGCTTGATGTAGGAAAGTGTGCAGTTAATGGAAAGACAATGAAAAAAAAGAATCTCATGCACACATTATTAATAGCACAAGCATGCTAAATCACATTCTAAATAATAATTAAGCTAAAGTTACTGAAATTAAGGAATAAAACACTTTAGAATGTGATGATGTGTTTGGTATTACCACAGTGAAGTGGATTATTTTCCTATAACAGCACATCCCGAAATGTTTTATTCCTCTTATTCCACAGCAATGTGCCAACAATTTGAGTTTATTAATGAAGAACCCCATACTTTTTAACCATTCATAGTGACATTTAATGATATGGAACATCTGTCAGACAAGGTAGTTCCTGTTATCACTTACGTTATAACAGTTGTTCCCTCCCCAGCCTCTCATCGTGTTACTGAGAAAGTCCTCGTTTCTAAAGACACTCTCTATTGGTGGAAAACTTACTGACACCCAAGATTCTTTCTATAAATGTTAAATTAACATCTCCTTATAGAAAGCTTCACCATGATTATACATCAATCATTATACATTTTTCTTTGTTAAATATCACACATTTTCTTAATCCATTTATTATTAGTCTTATTATTACTGTAACTTATTATTAACTTAGCTTATTATTATTCGATTATTCGTATTACAGATGAACATACTGACAAAGATTTCTATGCTGTAATAGAAAATTAATGAACACCGTGAGATTCAATTATTCATCAGCACTGGAGTATAACACAAAAGAAGTAAGGACTGAATATGGCTAATTTTGTAATCACCAGCAAGTCATATACTCAAAATAACAAGCCGCCATGAGGTCTTTCAGTGTCAGGAGTGAGTAATTGGCAATCAGAGGCTATGTGACAAGTGCAGTGTTTGTTTTCAGACGTGGTTGGAAACAATCAAACACTCCTCTGGAGTGATGAATGGTTTCAGCTCTTAGGTTGTCGGCTTCGTGCTGATCTACTACCATGGCGCACGAGTGATCATACTGAGCAGGGAGGTGAGGGTCTAGACCAACATTTACACAAGTAAGTTAGCATAACACAGTTACAGGTGTGATTCCAATTCTACGACGTCTAGAAATTGACCATTTCCTGTTGAAAGTGAACACTATGATAGGTTTAAATACATAATTGTTTCTCATTCTTTACAGGTCAGCTAACATGGTCACGGCCTTTAGCTGTGTGTGAGGCAGGACTAGTTCAACATAGCTTTTAAGCGTCACCAGCTCACAACCATTAAAGTCTGCACATGTCCAAAGAAAATTGTATCCTGTTCAAAGCAGACGTTAGTCTAAATTTATGCACATTATTACGAAACCTCTCATCATTTAAATACCATATTTTACGGCAGCCCATTGGGTGTTATATTTACTTTCGAGCCCAAAATTCCACTCTTTGTTTCAGAAACAAGCAATTTTTTTAATATGTTAGGAGTTTAATACAAAAATAAGTGTGCAAGAAGTGTGACAAGAATGTTAAATGGCAAAATGTTGTAAAATGTGAATGCTGTTGATCTAAAATCCCATACTAAAGCTACAGTAGTTAGAGAGAGCTTATCCAGGACTTTTTCCTCATTAAAGGATTGACCAAGAAAATCTTGTCATTACACAAGTCATATTCCTGCAGCTGCATTAAAGGTTTGCTTGATATAAATCTGTTGAAGAAAAATTGATCCCCACCATTCTGTGCTTAAAAAATAGGAGGATTTACTTCAGTCTGATGTATTTCACTAGAAGTGAATGTCTGGATGTTTAAGGTCTCACTGTTACCACTGAGCGTGGTGGCACTGTAACCCCTCAGCCCCTGTGGGGAACCTAATCATTCCCCCAGAAGCACTGTAGCAGTAATGAGAGCCACATGTGTGCTGCTACCGTGTAGCACAAATGAGGGGCTCTTTTCCGGTAGCTGACCTCTGACCTTGCCAGACGCATCTCTTGGCCAGTCTGAGACATGCCCAGAAGCCATTGGTGGCCTTTTCCCACTCAGCATCTGGTTTTAAGCCTCAAAACAGGCTATATACACACTCACACAAATGCTTCATCCTATACACACACACACACACACACACACACACACACACACAGTGTTGCGCTCTCTCTCTCATTGTTTCACTTTCTTTTGTCTCTTAGGCATTTTGTTACACACATACTTTCCAACTTACATCACTGTTCTCTCTTACACTCCTTTTTTCAGAGCTTGTATATACTCATCATGAGCTGTCATAAATAACCCATAAATAAGTTATTAACAGACCTACATCTCTGCAGTATCAGAACCTTGCCTGTACTCTGAATAGAGATATGTCTTACTAGATTTATACAAGGGCCTATATTTTCATGATCATGGTGCAAGTGCAAAAATATGAGAGGCATAAGAAAATTGCACAATATGTTCTTCATATTTCTGTGACAATTGGCACAGGTGGAAACTTAGTAAAGAGCAGTGCACTGTAAAAAAAGAAGAAAAAAAGAAAAGATTAATTATTCAATGTTCTGAGCATAATGTCAATTAATTAATGTACCTCAACTGAATTCTTATTTATATTTATTTATTTACAAAAACAACAACAAAAATTCAGGCAGTTTTTAATCAATATTTAACTAAAACTTAATTGTACCTAAGTACACTTTTTCATAAAATTTGTAGAAATTGTGGAAATGAGAGAAATACAGGAGAAAAGGTTCTTCAAGGGTTCCTCTGATGGTTAAGGGTTCACGATTTTACACATTGTTTACTGCAGAACCTTTAAGAGCGTGTAGAATGTCTTTTAAGAATTCCTCCAAAGTGAGAAGTAGCTTTAGTGTGTCTAAATTTAATCTAATATACAGCCTGTTTATATTAAATTAAGGTGGCTGAGCAGTTGTTTTAAGCACAAATCAGGGAAAAAAATTCAGTTCTGGCATTGCATTTGAGCTAAGAAGGGGTAACTCGGCAGGTGTTAACATAATGCTAGACCAAATTTGGATAAAAACTGGCCTGTGTTTCTGGGAATTGTGATTGTTAAATAACTATATCACAGAGTTCCACTCTCATTTCTATTACGCCCAACCAGTTTAGCAATATGCTCTCTTAGAGACGCATCAATATGATGATACTGCAAAAGTTCTCTGCAGTTTATAAATGACTTATAGCTTGTCAAGCTATAAAATGCATGTTTAATGTGAATTACTGAGTCAATTCTACAGTTTATGGCTGAATTCAACCTGTTACTTCTGAATGGATGATGGGAAGATCAAAGAGCCGATCCAAAAGACAGTAGAAAGGATGTTTTTGTCTCCCTAACAGTTTTTTTCCTAACAGAGTCTTGATAAATGACTTCCCTTTCTCAACAGCAGGCCAAGAATAAGACACAAACACACTCTCAGGGTTGAATAATCTATGACCACTACGTCCCATGATGACTTTCAATCATGAAAAGAATATTTCCATTTGAGTGATGTAACATCAAGTTTTGGCTGTAATGAGGTATAATCTCACAAGTTCACATTTTAGAAGGAGAATAACAGCAGGAGTCTGGATATCTTTCTTTTTTCAGATGAAATAACTTTGGTTAATTAGGTTTCTGGTAGGAAAGGAATTAATATAAAATTAAGGGTAATAAAAACCCCCTGCCTGCATGACCACACAATCTGTGATATGTTTTTTTGTATGCATGTGCATCTGAAATCGATTCAGTGTGGTATACATTCATGTTGATGTAAAAACCCACAGTAAAATCACAGTGTTTAGTTTAGCGTTTGGTTTCCAGTTTTATTCTTAGTAATGGAAATGGTGCATATCAACTTAAAGCAGTGTTATGGAAAAAGATTTCAGATGCCAGTTTTACAGTGTTGGAGTGTTTGCATGTTTTCATTGTTTGTGGAGTGCTCTTGTATTGCATTAGCACACTCAGGCCTTACCTCAGTGAAATCGCAATGTAATTTTAAGACTCTTATCTAATTTTGAATCTCCTGTAATATAAAACAGACTGATTAATTTAGAATTTTATTATGGTTTGGCTGGGTGTTGGGATGTTTGATTGATGACAGGTTCTTTCTTTATTTTTGTACCCATCTCTTTCACCCTTATTCAGGGTCCTCCTGGAAGAGCTGGCTTTCCGGTAATTGTCTCAGAATTGTCCTGTTGTGTGTCTGTCTTTGTCCTTGTCTAGGACTTTTCCACTCTCTAGTGTATTTTATTGAGAAGCTGTTACGAGTTTTAGATTCTAAAAATACAAATATACAATACATCAAAGTTCAGCTTTTCCAATACGATACACAGTGAGACTATTTTCAACAGCAAGGTTAAACAACCAATTTTGTGAAAATACACTTGCTGTCTTTGGGATGAGTTCTTTTAATGCATTTCAGTGAATTGATCTATTTAACATACGTAAAGTCAGTAAACCCAGGCAGTTCAGTCCATTGGCAAACTCTGCTTTGCACGTTTGTTCGCATCTTCACAGCCCCTCCGCACTCTGCCTTAATGTCCTCTTCAGAGTTTCTGTTGAAATTCTAGTATTACTAACAAAGACCTAAAACACACCTGGTCTTCATTAAAGCATGTTTTAAGGAGGCTACCTAAATCTCTCTGCTGTCAATTATAACAACAACAAATCACTCTTACTCAAGACACCTCAGCTTGTGAAACCCAATCATAAAGATCTCCCAAAAAGTGGGTGAAATGGAAGAAACAGCACATTCATTCAGACATTTGACAAGTTTGGACAAAGTTTGAACATGACTTCTGCGGATATTTTAGATAGATTGCGCTGTCTGTAAAAGTATTTATTGAATATATGGGCACATGTATGAATAAATACCTTTAAATTAATTCACCAAAGCGTGCATTTGCGCAGAGTGATGACTTCGACATGATTATTTTATTTAACTTTTGATCATGCTGAGTTGTTTTAATTGAAATTTCTGGTCCTGTTTCCTATATCAAAATATTAATTTCATTCACTGTATAAGCCATCCCACTGAATATTATAAGGATGACTGAATAGTTAGAAGATTACGCTGGCTTGACAGATTAAAGAATTAGAGTTGGAGTCATGAAGTAATTCACTTTGGTGTTTATTCCCTTATTTAAGAACAGTATAATCAGTAATTATCAGTGTATCTAGTTATTTAAATATAATTTTCACATCTATGAGTTTGATGTAAACTTGCTATTTAGTACTCTATATTGTATTGCATGTTACTTATATATATTGCTACAACATTGGATAGTTCAAGAAATCAGGCTATAAAAAAATCTTTCTCAGATCTCAGATGTTTTGCATTGTAATAGTCAGAATGCTGATTGCATTCAGTTGCTACATGGATTTAGTCTGAAGAGACTGGGGTATGGAGCAGCATAATAAAATTGAAATAGAGTTTCTTGTAATCAGCACCCTGGACAGATCCATTTGGACATTGTAAGCCTTCCTACAAGGACTTTTACTAATTTTCTCAAGATTAAGTCAGGATGTCAGATTAGATAGGCAAATAAATTGCACTATTTATAAATAGTGTTTTCATAGAACTGTAAATAAATAGCAACAAATATGAAAGTATTATATCAGAAACATTCAGATCAAACAGAAGCTCGCAGAGCATAATACACAGGGTTGTAACAAAACCTGCATTTTTGATGAATACATTTTGATCAGATAGGATCAGATCCCCTGGCTTCCACCCTGCCTGGGCCCTTTATAGCTTCCCCAGTTCCCCAGCCCTCGTCTATGATGACTGATCATATGCTTAAAAAGTGGAACACTATGCAGTGTGGATTCAGTGATGTAGCCTAAGCATTGATAGCTTTGCTGACCTGTGATTTGAGGTTTTTCACTCTTTTATCATCGCACATTAGAATAAGACACCAGAAGTATAGTACACTGAGTGAAAAGCTGGAGTCCTAGTGGAAGACATCAACAGCTTTAGAAAAAATATTTATAGAGGGAATTTAGCAAAGGCAATGGTTATATTTAAGTTTTTGTATTAGTTATAAAGGCATAATTATGCTATATTTAAATGGAAAAAATAAAATAACAAGTAAATAATTAATGCTAATATAGCCTTTAAATCTACAATATACACCTAATTGTCAAACACATGGGGAATACTGTTAATTTATTGGTTTTGCATATAGATGGTAGATGGTACATATATCCATTTTCCACGTAAGATTAAGAATATACAGTGGGGGGAAAAAGTATTTGATCCCCTGCTGATTTTGTACGTTTGCCCACTAAAAAAGAAATGATCAGTCTATAATTTTAATGGTAGGTTTATTTGAACAGTGAGAGACAGAATAACAACAAAAAAATCCAGAACAACACGCATGTCAAAAATGTTATAAATTGATTTGCATTGTAATGAGGGAAATAAGTATTTGACCCCTCTGCAAAACATGACTTAGTACTTGGTAATAACTTAGTAATTACTTTTCATTTTCAATGCCCTGACTGAGGGAAGGAGGTTCTCTACCAAGATTTGACGGCACATGGCCCCGTTCATCGCCCCTTTGATGCGGTGAAGTTGTCCTGTCCCCTTAGCAGAAAAACACCCCCAAAGCATAATGTTTCCATCTCCATGTTTGACGGTAGGGATGGTGTTCTTGGGGTCATAGGCAGCATTCCTCCTCCTCCAAACACGGCGAGTTGAGTTGATGCCAAAGAGCTCCATTTTGGTCTCATCTGACCAGAACACTTTCACCCAGTTGTCCTCTGAGAGATTGACAGTTCTTTTGTGCTTCTTTCATTTGCGAATAATCACACCAACTGTTGTCACCTTCTCAAGAAGCTGCTTGGCAATGGTCTTGTAGCCCATTCCAGACTTGTGTAGGTCTACAATCTTGTCCCTGACATCCATGGAGAGCTTTTTGGTCTTGGCCATGGTGGAGAGTTTGGAATCTGATTGATTGATTGCTTCTGTGGACAGGTGTCTTTTATACAGGTAACGAGCTGAGATTAGGAGCACTCCCTTTAAAAGTGTGCTCCTAATCTCAGCTCGTTACCTGTATAAAAGACACCTGGGAGCCAGAAATCTTTCTGATTGAGAGGGGGTCAAATACTTATTTCCCTCATTAAAATGCAAATTAATTTATAAAAATTTTTACATGTGTTTTTCTGGATTTTCTTGTTGTTATTCTGTCACTCACTGTTCAAATAAACCTACCATTAAAATTATAGACTGATCTTTTCTTTGTTAGTGGGCAAACGTACAAAATCAGCAGGGGATCAAATAATTTTTCCCCCACTGTATGTTTAGTAAAATAGACTATATTGCTTCTAATACACACTCTAAGCATCAAACAATCATAAATAGCTGCATTATGGTCTATTAGAAATTTCCATGTCACTGAGTTAAATGAATGCAACGTGAGGGTCCAAACTATATTAACCTCATTGTGCTTCTGTTCAGATTTAAATAATCACTGATGAAATTTGCTTTCTGACCAACTTTCTGTGTCTGCACTTAATCTGGCCTTGCATAGTTGGCCGTTGTCCATTATGGATCAGATCATCCGTGGCATGTCTGCAGCATCAACATTCAACCAACAACTGAGATAATGCTTGAGAATCCAGAGCACTGCATTGATGTAATATTGGCCAGCTTGACTTTACAAACAATCTTCACTTGTTCAAACATAGTAATAAATTATACATAAAGTGTATCTTACAAAATTAGCTTGTTTGGGGGAAAAAATCTTAAAAGCCTAAACTTGGGATTTGTTTGTAAAGTGATGCTGTTGCTAGTAACAGTAGTTTTACTGATTCAGAATATCAGAATTACTGTTTCTTACTTTACTCTTGACTTTGCATTGATCATTAGGGAGACAAAGGATCAATGGGCATTCCTGGAAGAATGGTGAGTGATTTAATAATGTGCATTAAGCCCAGCTAGTTAGTTTGTACAAGCAGGCTATGTCCTTTTCAATAATTAGCTACCAATGCTCAGTGGAATGCTAGTGGAAAGCTATAAAGTGAACATATTCATGTCATCTATTTACTTTTTTTGTGCAAACATTCGACCATATGTGATATTTTGCATAGTTTGAGATAAGCATCTGTACATGCTTTTAAAACAATATATTCCTATACTTTTGACTTTGTTAAATTGGGATGATATAGCCACATCTTTGTGTAAATTATCTTATTAGACAAAGATCTGTGTAATTTTTGATAGAGTTTATCCTTTTCAGTAATGATAAGGAAATATAACTCTGTATGCTGATAAATACCCAACATCTCTACTCAAATGATTTATATGTTTGAAACGGGTCTTATACTGGACTTTGCGTTATTAATTAATCAGAAGAGTAGATTGTGATGCACTTGTCTTCTTATAGTATCAAAGAAGTATCCATCCTAAATGTATCTTTAGGAAGTATAGTACTTTAGTTCCTTCTTTATTCAAGAAAGTTTTGTGTGTTTTTATGAATTTGGACATATTTCTATCCCTATAGAGTATTATTTATAAAAGATATTATGACCTGCTCTAAAGACCTGATGTGCCATAAACACTAATATTTAAACAATCAAACGCCAGTGCATTACCAAACCTCTGTTCATGTTACCATAATTGTAAATAGTTGACATTTGTGTGAACATATATATTACTGCTATATTTGAATGATAAAGCTACAGTGGTGGCCTCCAGACAGACTGGTTTATAATGAACCTCCTGTGTTCCTTTGGGGTATTCAAGAATTTGGACCATTTATGAATAAAAAAAAAAAGCAAATTCTCTTTAATAGCAGGTTTTTGCAGAACTAAACTAAGCACTATATATTTCACCATCGTGTTAAGATTCAATGTAGTCCTGCAGATTCTCAGAGGAAATGTATTTTTAATGTGTATCTGCTTATCCAGGAGACCTTCTACAAAAACTGTCTGTGTAAAAACTTAGTGGCCCCATTTTCTTTTCATTACTATTCATTACATAGCCTAGCAGAGTGTACAGCAACACTCTGCTCCAGCGCTTCCATGCCCCCATGGCCTCAACCACATTAAATATTCCCTTCCCAGTATCCTTTCTCCCTGACCCAACCTTCCAGTGCCCCCACTCAGGCTGCTGCATGTCTGTGTCCTCTCCATGCCTCTCTAACCCTGATTCCTCTCTGTGTCTCTCTCCTTCACACTGTGCATGTGACTGTGTCTGCTGTGACTGACCAGGGCTTAAAGGGAAACACAGGGGAAAAGGTAAGTGCAGGACGGCAGGCCGCCTGTGCACAACTGAGAGTTCTCTCACTGTGGGTGGTTTGGGGGCTTAGTCCGTCCAGAGTACAGTGTGTGCAGGCATCATGATTTATATCAAGGAGGCTTTGGGCTCTATCTTGAATAGGCCTGGGGGGGGGGCTCCATTTCTGAAGAGATTTCCCACAATGGTTGGATTACCTGCATTTATTCACTCTGAAGCAGCTCTCCAAAACTTGAAGTTTCAGACACCCAAGACTCCCTCTTGTAAATAGTGTTATGTTTGGAATAGAAGAGGTTTAGAAAGACTAACTACTCAAGACTTTCATGATCCCAGTTGGTAAAATAGATCTGTGATTTTGGTATGTGCCAATATTTTATATTATATAAATTTTGCCAATGTATGTTATTTCTGGGAATGCAGAGTGAACTTCTAGATACTGCTTTTTAGCCCCATTTATTTGACTGTGCAGCAGTTTCTGTTGTGGCTTTAGACATTTATGTACCTGTAGCTAAACCAATCCTTTGTGTCAGTAAAAGCCAGCAGTTTTTTGAGTTCTCATTCTCGTGAAATAATCAGTGTTGTCTGAATTTAAAAAAATGTTAGAGAGAATCTGATTCATATGTGCAGTTTTCTATAATGCAGTACTCAGTGGACCCCAGAATCAACATTTTTGTTCAAACCCAGTTCCCAAAAACCCAAAAACAGTTCATCAAGAACACACAATACCTGGTACAGGTGTATTGGGAGCTGGACGAGGGCAGAAATGTGGGCTATCTCAGGGCTCTGGGATGGGAAATAATCCAGGATCTGCAGCTAGTGTTCCAGCAAGCATGATTAAGCTAACTGGTCTCTGGAATTATGGAGAAAAATAAACCACCATGTCAGAAAGTGGAGTTTTAAAATGTGTGAGTTTGGAGGTTTTCAACATAATTTCATTCAAAACTCTTTTTTTTTTTTTTTTAACATCTGTGGTTAAGCTATGGCTTCTTGCTGCAAAAAGTCTTGATTGAGCAGCAGATCCTGGTTGATGATTAGATCTTCATTGCATATCTAAACAACAGCTTAAGATGTACACAATGCCTGGAGGCATACAGTTCTTAAGCTCTCAACAGCTATCCTTTCAGTGGCAACATATATAAAGAAATTAAAGCAGGCAAAGCAATAATGAATTGCTTGCTTGTGTCAAGATTCTCTGTCAGTACATTTAATTTTTCTCAGAAGGGTTTTCTTGAAGGAATTTAAATCAAGTAAGTTAATTTTGGTCATTATTGTTGATCTGAAAACTGCAGTATTATTTACTTGCCAGTTTTATGGGTAGATTTCACTCCTGCTTTGACTGATTATGTATGGACTTAAAGCTGAGTTAATTGGCCATTCCCAGTTACTAACAACTTTTCAAGCTCTTCCATTGTCCTGTTGGATCTCTGTAAGATTCTCTTGGAGCACAACTTCAACAAAAATGCTTGGGAGTGTTTTTCTTTTTCTCTGGTCTGGATTGGCCACTGCTAGACCTCATCAGTTTCCCCTCTATAGTAGCCAGAAAGGCCTACAGATACACAAAACCCAAGTTTGAAAGCAAATAGGCCCCTTGGATAAAACAGGAATTTAATCAGAAGCATTAAAATGAGCTGTAATTGGACCAATGACTGGGTCATCAAAGGTGTCTCCCTGATAAGGTTTCATTGGAGAGAGCTAATTAGGGAAAGTGCTAGAAACATGATAACGTTCTTGTCTGGCCACAACGTTTTGTGGTGTTGTACTGGGATGCTGGGTACACCATTAAAAACTGGCTGACAATGTGCAATTTACCTTAGTTGTGCCAGAGAACCAGTCAACAGCGCCCTGCTCTGTTTACTCTGCAGTACACTCTGACCTTCCCAGTTTTCAACACTCAAAGTATGAGAGTATGTCTTATACCAAAAATCATGCAAACCACAAAGGTACATGTATGTTTCCTTAGCAAGTCTGCACAGACCGCCTGTGTACAGGTTAGTGATAGGGAATTTTCACCAGATGCCCAAGAGTGTTTAAAGAGCTGTTTCTGGTATACTGCATTTGGCATTTTATGCAGAATGTAGATTAGACACAGCACTATTCTCTTTCTTTCCTCTGTTACTTCTGATCATCTCTATCTTTCCTTCTGTTCTTAGGGAGCTCCAGGGGAGCCAGGTCTATCTATCATTGGCCCACGAGGACCTCCTGTAAGTGTCATCACTGGCACCAATAAAACTTCACATTACTTTCAGTTAGTCTCTGAATGTGCGAGCAGAGGAAGAATTGAGTTTGTTTAAAGTAGTTATTGCTGTTTTGGACAATTACTTAAATTGTTCACTAATGTACAGCTCCATCTCTGTGCTGTGGCACACTATTTGTTTTAGCATGGATAAATAAAAAATTCTGTGATATCTTTGAGCAGTATTATAGAAAGGAATCTGCAAGTTCCTCACTCAAATTTCCTGAAATGCTCATTTCACTTCTGTAGTGTAGCTCCTCTAATGGAGATGAATTAAACAGAATCCCCATAGCAGATTGCATGGAAATACTTAAGCTTTATTTAAACAATGAAGGGCTTTGAGTTGCCTATAATGATGGTCATTTGGAACCCCATCTTCATTAGGGAGAGAAATGAAAACATCCTAATTTACAAGATAATGATCCAGACATTAGACCCGTAGATTGCCTACTAGTGTACTGTGTCTATAAATGAGTTGTTGGCGCTCCAGATGAAATGGGGCTTGTCGCAAACTCAGCACCCACACCACATCTTCTCTCCACATTCCAAGCAGAAGACAAAAGGGTAATGTTTCCCATTCAGAAGTGCAATTTCCTTTTTGATTATCCCATGAAACGCTCTGGCCATTCTTTGTCCTGTGGTTTTCCAATCCATCCCCCAGCGCTCTTGGTTGACAGACCCGAGATACCTTAGGGCTGGGCCAACAGATTGCTTAACCCTAGGCAGGACCAGACATCTGGTTTTGAGCTTGCTGATTGCATGCCCCTGTGTGTCCAAGTAGTACTAGTCATAAAGCACTAGTCATAAGGCACTAGTAGGAGACAGCAGGCTGTGAGAAACAGGGTCATGGCAGAGGGAAATGTCAGAGCAGGATTGCCATAGGAGGGGACTTTTCCCAGCAGGTGAGCAGAGAGTGTGGGCTTTGTACTGAGTGGGTCACAGGGGTTGATTTGAAAGAGAGGTGTGGAGAGGCCAACGGAAATTATAAATCAGCCAGGTGGACTTGACTGCACTGCTACACTGTTTTCTCACACATAAATGAAGAGATTAAAGAAGAGACTGAGTCCTCATCTGGGCCACACAGGCAAGGTCTTATATTGTCCATATGTTTCTACCATTGCTTTATAGTACTGATAGTACTTTTTTGTAATAACATGTTTGTTGTGTATTTCACAATAACATTACAACAGAAATACATGGTGTATCAGCCATATAGCACAGAAAAGCTCATGGTCCCAGACATTGTGTAGTGTATTTTTTTGTTTAAGTCCCAAACTGTTATTTTCACTTTTTCCAACTGTAGAGTTGATTTCTTTTGGGAGAGAGACCAATCTATGTTCCCAGTAACTACCTGGGAGCCAGATGTATATTCTCTTTCATTACTTGCACTCACCTTGTAATTTCTTCTAGTTTTTCTTCCCTGCTTATTACCTCTTTTTTCTGAGGATATTTAATGACTTCTTCCTGTCTTAAGGGCACTAAAAGATTTTTCTAGCAAAGCAGCTTTGGTATTGTGTCCAGGGGAATGTAGCACTAATGATAATTGACATGAACTTATTCAATTTGGTGACTACCATGTTGGTTTTCACTTATTGGATTTGTGTCTTGTTTTGTTTGCTATAATGCAGGATTCCACAGCATCCTCTATTTTGTGATTGTGCATTTTGTTTCCACATCCCACACAAAGGGCTCCCAATAGGCAACAGGGAGTGTTTTTTTAACACTGACCTCATCCTACCAAGTTCACATCACTTATTATTATTGAGTGTGTGTGTGTGTGTGTGTGTGTGTGTGTGTGTGTGTGTGTGTGTGTGTGTGTTTGTGTTTGTGTTTTTCTATGTGGTTTTGTTTGCTTATATACTGTGGGAATGATGTGTACATGTAATAATTCAGCTGTTGCCATTCTCTTTGTGTGTCTCCATTCAGGGTCAGCCAGGCACTAGAGGATTTCCTGGCTTTCCGGTATGTCACTATGACCTTAACAGTAATGAACAAAATTGTGTAGATAATATATTCGGAAGTAAAGTAAAAGAAGAAGAAGAAATAAGCATCTGTACTTTTCACATAGTAAAAATTTTAGGTTTTGCCAGAAAGTAAGATTCTAAAGTAATATAAAGTGCACTCCTGTCCAGTGACAATAGGTGGTGGTGTGTAAGTATTCATGTATGGTTTACATTATGAAATATATTAATAGGCATCAGTAAAATACAAATGAACATCCACATACAGTATTATATTGTATTATTATGTAATATTGCCATATTTTCTTATCTTATTTGTTCATTTTTAAATGGCTGTTTCATTTTCTTGCTTGCTTTATTTTATGATTTTATGATTTGGTGATCCACCTTGTTGGGCAGGATCACCTATTAACATTAGCTGGCAGATCATTATGCTTGTAGATAATAAGATATATTTTCTTATAATATTTGGTAGATATTTTGCTCATTTTAACCATTTATTATTAGAAAGAAGCAAAATTATTTACCAGTGGAATGTGCAAGTTTAAAGCTTGAAATGAGTAAAGATGACTAGAAGTAGGTTTAATAATGTTATATTTGGTTTGTTGTAATCTTATAATAGGAAATATTATATCAATTTGATTATATTCAAGTTCTTTTCACTTGTAAGGTTTTTTTTTGTTGTTGTTGTTGTTGTTTTTTTGCATTTTCAGATGTAATGTTTTTGCAGTGTGATTCACCTAATGTTACTGTAAATAGGTTAATCCAGGTTATTAAGTTCAAGTTAGACTGGTACAATGACATGAAATGCAAAGAAATAAATGTAAAGAAGTAACTAAATTATATTTTATTTTATATTCTAGTATTTTATATACTAAACTACCAAGATATAAAAACTACTTTCAGATGTTTATTACCATGTATAAGTTGTGATCTGCTGGACATGTGAATACAATAGCTTCACTGTTCTTCCAGTGTGTTCATCTAGTATGTTGTTTTTATATTTGACTAATGCCTTTGGCCTGACCTTTTGAGGAAATACATTTTTCTTCATAAACATCATCATGTCAAAATAGTAGTCTAGCCAGCCATGTAAGTCTTGCTCCATCCCAGACTTCTTATTAAAGTCTCCCTTTTTTCTGCTCTTCTTTTTAGGGTCCCATCGGCTTGGATGGCAAACATGTAAGTCTCTGTACAAAATGTGTGATTCTTTGTTGCATTAAAGTATTAAAGAAATAGTTTTCAAATTATTTAAAGCTAATCGATAACACTAGTTACAATCATGTTCAATTTGAAGTGGCTTTATTGTTATTTCAACCAAATACACAAATCAATACACAAATTGCGAAACAAATCAATGTTCCTCTAGGACAATGGTGCTACATTAACAACACAGTGCACCATGAGACTAAACAGAACTAAATAAGAATACAAAGACATACACAAGACTCCATAAAGTGCGCATATGCAAATGTGTGCAACAGCACAAGACAGAACAACAATTACTAAATGGGACAATAGACACAGTAAAGGTGCATAGTGTGTAAATGTAAGATACTAATTTGCAGCAAAAATGCAGGTGATCAGTACAGTATTTTAAGTACAGTGTCTTATCATGACTAGATTGACTATGCGGACTATGATTCTAGCTATTTTTATTAGCTATCACTAGTATAATAGTGACAAAATCTTTTTGCAATGAGAAAACAATAGACAAAAAATATTCTGTCGCAAATGAATGGTTTTTTTTTCACAGGGGCAAAATGGTCAGAAAGGGGATATGGTAAGCATCCTTGTACTGCAACTTCTAGTGCTCATAAAGCCATGTATTATATACGCCAGTCATGAAATTGTGCAGGTCTAACCCACCAAGAAGCTGACTTTAAATCACACAGAAAAGCAATTATCATAAAGAGAAATATGTCAGAGTCCATAAAGTACAGCCATTTGTTCTGATGACCGCTTGTGACACTGATATTTATTTAGCTTGTTGAGTCTAGGATAGCAGGGTCACACTCAGGTTCTTGAGGGCCAGAGGACTGTAGAGATTAGTGTTTTCCCTATTCTGGCACACCAAATTCATCTCATGAAGGGCTTGGTAATTAGCTAAAGAGTTTAATCAGTTGTGTTAAATGAGGCATAATGGTAAACTTTGCAATGGCCTTTCAGGGCTGCAGTGTAATGCCCCTGTACTAAGAAAACAATTTAGTCTGATTTATTGGCCATGTAACTTGATAGATTCATGATGCTGTTGTTTCTGACAAAGGGAAACATTACCCATCGTTAAGTGCACTGCAGTCTAGTTAATTTCAACTGAATTTATTGGTGATAGTCCCAAAAACCTTTTCAATTGAAGAGTTTCCAGAAAAAGGAAGCTATGAACTACTGTAAAAGTGGGGTATTCCTACAAGGTGTCTTGAATAAAAGTTAGTCTCCCTGCATCATGGTGGCACCTTTATGGGGTCAGGTCCACGGTTGAATGGCCCCCACAGGGCTTATGACAAGCACAATGACTCTTTAAAAAATACACACAACTTACTGAGGCTACAAACCCAACTTCATCTGGGATTTAGATTCTCTTGTTTTTACTGATAAATTCAATCTCAATTTCAACATTCTGCTGATTTAGTTATTTTCCCAAGGTGCAATAAAAAACAGATGCACCAGTGCTTTTGGATGAACGTCATAGCACTTTGAAGCTTTAAGATATTCCACTCTTTGGATCTCAATGTGTGTTTTAGAGTTTCAGCTGCATCATTCAAGGCCCTCTGTGTTATAACCACTATAT
>JAFFST010050138.1:144289-178450 GCA_022414735.1 Noturus placidus | reverse complement strand
ATTGTTTAAATTGGTTTGATGTTCCGAAACACTTAAGTGTGACAAACATGCAAAGGAACAGGAAATGAGGAAGGGGGCAAACACTTTTTCACACCACTGTATTCATGTAAAAGTCAGTCATAAGGTCATAGAGTCAGAAGATCATGGGTTTCATTTCTCAGTTCAGAGTTTAGACAATCTTTTGGATCAGTTTACTGTATGCCATAAAACATCCTGATTTGTCAAGTTACAAACTAGAAATGAAAAACCCCAAATGCTTCAGTTGCAATGCAGAGTCTTCTTGATACTGAGACTTAATAGTAGTGATGCGCCAAATGGAAAATTCTGGGCCGGAACCGAAAATTCAGGATGTAATTGGCCGAAAACCAATTTAATTAATTTAATAAATTTAATTAATCTGAATTGGAAAAACTCCAACCCAATAAAATTATCACATTTTTATTAACACACCAAAACAAAAACAATATTAAATATTTTATTCTTCATTCAGTTCTGCAACAATCAAATTTAACAGAGTTTTTTTTTTATCCAATTATCCAAATGACATTCTAGAAACCTATTATGATATGCAAACCAGCCGGCAAGTAATGAACTAGGCCTCTATTCTGTTTACTGTATGTAAACGTGCTTCCACATTAATGAAAGATTATTGTGCAAACCAGCAGAAATAGAACTAAAACCAACCTCAAACTGTAAGCAAGAGATGTAGCCTCAACTCAAGAGCAAAGTTTTGCAGTGCTACAAAAATTTTAATGCAATTGCTATACACATAGCAAATTGGGATGCTTTCTATTTAAGCAAAAGTGGCAGGTTTCTCTTCAAGAACAAAAGTTACTCAGCTTTCTGGCAGGAGAGACGGTTCCTCTTTTCATCAAGAACATGAGGTGCTGCACTAAATAGTCTCTCACTCTCTGTGCTGGTGCTTGGGGCATGTAAATACCTGTGTGTAGTCCATACAAGCAGTGGAAATCGTAGCTGCACTTATGGCACTGCTGTAGATCAGGGCGCTTTCCTGTAGACTCTCGTCAAAATGTCAAAAAGTGAAGGAGTTTGCGCCTCATCACTTGAACGCACCCGTTTTTCTGGCACACTTTTCTCTGTGCTGGGCGTCAATCCTTCAGCAGATGCGTTCATCACCTCCAGCTCTGCCTGTATCATTTCCCGTGCACATTGCTTTTTGTCCACATCAAAGTAATGTTCTTTAATTTGGAGATAATATTGCAATGCAACGATAAGCGTTGGCTAGATTGAGAGTAAAATATGAGCGCTGAGCAGTGAGTCATGGGGCAGGGCATGGTGGCATATATTTTCGGCTTTTTTTCTGCTTTCGACCAAAAACCGAAAATGCTATTTTCAGCCGAAAATGTTCGCCGCCCGAAATTTCAGTGCATCCCTGCTCAATAGTGCTGCAGCCCTTAAACTGTACAAAAGGCAATTCTGTACCTTTTGGTGGTTAAGTGTATTATTAAGCTACTAAAAGAAGGTTTTGCACACCAATAGCTTTGGCTGACATCCCTTGTCCCTAACTATTCCACTTACACCTAAATCCCTTTCTTATTATGCTTTATCTAAATTATCTAAAAGTTAAAAAAAAAAAAAACCTCATCTACTCTTATGTTCTTAAAATATCTATACATGTATTAAATTATTCATGGTGATGGTGATTAATTTCTGCTTCCATTCAGAGGCAGAACTAAAATCTGTCTTTTTAAATGCACTGTTGTTTGCAGGGGGAGAGGGGCAAGAGAGGCAACAGGGGGGCCAAAGGGGATAAGGGAGACCAAGGAGCCCCAGGATTAGATGCCCCTTGTCCATTGGTATGTTCTTCGTTCAATGTGCCACATTAAGGCTAGAGGTGCCAATGGCAGTTGGGCTAAGCAAAGTCCCATGAGCCATAGGCATTACCTTATGTCTTGATGTGATATTAACGTATTAACAAATACCCAAAGGGGTTTTGGTTCAAATCATGGATTTCAATATTGACAAATTCATATTTTATTTAAGGATGGTATGAGATTAGTGTTGTATGCTTCAATGCCATACACTTAAATTGAATGTAGGATCAGTGAATGAATTCCTTGAGCAGGGACCAGAACCTTCTCTGGGTTTTTTTTTCCATTTTCAGGACTGACAGGAAGGTGAGATGTTGCTGAATATGTTGAGTGGAACTCATAAGCTCAAGAGAGCTGAGAGTTTCAGGACCGGTTTGCATGATTCAAATTGGCCTGACCTAGAGGCTAAAAAGTATATCAGGATGTTGATGTGGTTAATTTCATGAACAGGGTTTCCGAGGATTTAAAGGGGAGAAAGGTGAACCAGGCTTGCCAGGCCTAGATGGTTTGGATGCCCCGTGCCCTGTGGTATGGTGCTCTCTCTCTCTCTCTCTCTCTCTCTCTCTCTCTCTCTCTCTCTCCCTCTCTCGCTCTCTCCGTGTCCCTATATTTGTTCTTCTTTGCTCTTGCATGCTTACTTCCAAGTTCTATGTAACGCCTCTATAGCTTCCTTGTATGTTTCAACTGATACTCAGCTTTAAGTTTAAGAGCATCTAACACACACTAGCACAGTGAAATACCATTGTGAAAGTTAAGGGATTTTTAGCTCCACTCCTGGGTACCCACTGTCTTCCATAGTAATTCGTATTCAAGTGCACTGATCAGCCATAACATTAAAACCACCTGACTAATATTGTGTAGGTCCCCCTTGTGCTGCAAAACAGCTCTGATCTGTCAAGGCATGGACTCCACAAGACTTCTGAAGGTGTGTTGTGGGATCTGCCACCAAGACATTAGCAGCAGTTCCTTTAAGTCCTTTAAGTCCTGTAAGTTGTGAGGTGTGGTGGCTTAGTAGTTTGCACATTTGCCTCGCACATCTGGGGTTGGGGGTTTGAATCCCAACTCTGCTCTGTACATGCCGAGTTTGCATTTTCTCCCCGTGCTTTAAAGATTTCTTCCAGGTACTTTTTTTTTCTCCCCCAGTCCAAACACATGCATTGCAGGCTAATTGGCATCTCCAAATTGTCTGTAAATGTGTGTGTGACTGTGCCCTGTGATGGTTTGGCATCCCATCTTTGGTGTCCCCTGTCTTGTGCCCCGGGTTCCCTGGGATTGGCTCCAGGCTCGCCACCACCCTTTGCAGGATAAACGGGATGGAAAATGGATGGATGGAAGTTGCAAAGTGGGAGCTTCATGGATCTCCATGGACTTTTTTGTCCAGCACATACCACAAATCTGAGTTCCTTAACAATTTTGGCAGGGCCTATTATCCTACTGAAAGAGACTACTATTATGGAATATTGTTTTCATGAAGGGGTGTACTTGCAACAATGTTTAGGTACTGTAGATGGTCCGTGTTAGAGTAACATCCACATGAATGCCAGGACCCAAGGTTTCCCAGCAGAACATTGCCCAGAGCATCACACTTCTTCCGCCAGCTTGCCTTCTTCCCATAGTGCATCCTGGTCCATCTCTTCCCCTGGTAAGTGAACCACATGCACTCAGCCGTCCACATAATGTAAAAGTGATTCATCAGACCAGGCCACTTTCTTCCACTGATCCATGGTTAAGTTCTGATTCTCACCATTGTAAGCACTTTCTGCAGTGGACAGGAGTCAGCGTGGGCACTCTGACCGGTCTGTGGCTACACAGCCCCATACACAGCAAGCTGCAATGCACTGTGTGTTCTTCCTATCATAGCCAGCATTAACATTTTCAACAATTTGTGCTAGAGTAACATTTCTGTGGGATTGGACCAGATGGACTAGCCTTCACTTCCAACATGCATTAGTGAGCCTTGGGCACCCATGACCTTGTCACCAGTTCACTGGTTGACCGTACTTGGACCACTTCTGGTAGGTACTAACCACTGCTTACTGGGAACACAAGACCCATTGTTTTGGAGATGCTCTGACCCACTCTTCTAGCCATAAATATTTGGCCCATGTCAAAGTTGCTCATATCCTTAAGATAGCCCATTTTTCCTGCTTTCAATGCATCAACTTTGAGAACAGACTGTTCTAGTGAAGTCACGTCAAGCTTTGCCATCTTAGATTATTATCTTAGATTATGCTCACTTGCTGCCTAATATACAGTGCCTCTGGAAAATATTCACAGCACTTCACCTTTTCCACATTTTGTTATGTTACAACCTTATTCCAATACGGATTAAATTCATTATTTTCCTCAGAATTCTACAAACAATACCCCATAATGACAAAGTGAAAGAAGTTTGTTTTAAATCTTTGCAAATTTATTAAAAAAAAAAAAAAAAAAGCACATGTACATGAGTATTCACAGCCCTTGCCATGACACTTAAAATTGATCTCAGGTGCATCCTGTTTTCACTGATCATCCTTGAGATGTTTCTACAACTTGATTGGAGTCCATCTGTGGTAAATTCAGTCGATTGGACATGATTTGGAAAGGCGCACACCTGTCTATATAAAGGTCCCACAGTTAACAATGCATGTCAGAGCACAAACCAAGCCATGAAGTACAAATAACTGTCTGTAGACATCCAAGACAGGATTTTATCGAGGCACAGATCTGGGGAAGGGTACAGAAACATTTCTGCAGCATTGCAGGTCCCAATGAGCACAGTGGCCTCAATCATCTGTAAATGCAAGACGTTTGGAACCACCAGGACTCTTCCTAGAGCTGGCCAAACAGAGCGATCGGGGGAGAAGGGCCTTAGTCAGGGAGGTGACCAAAAACCCGATGGTCACTCTGACAGAGCTCCAGCATGTCTCTGTGAAGAGAGGAGAACCTTCCAGAAGAACAACCATCTCTGCAGCACTCCACCAATCAGGCCTGTATGGTAGAGTGGCCAGACGGAAGCCACTCCTCAGTTAAAAGCACATGACAGCCCGCCTGGAGTTTGCCAAAAGGCACCTGAAAGACTCTCAGACCAAGACAAAGATTGAACTCTATGGCAAGCGTGTCTGCAGGAAACCAGGCCCCAGTCATCACCTGGCAAATACCATCCCTACAGTAAATGGTGGTGGCAGCATCTTGCTGTGGGGATGTTTTTCAGCGGCAGGAACTGGGAGACTAGTCAGGATCGCGGGAAAGATGAAGGTAGAAATGTACAGAGACATCCTTGATGAAAACCTGCTTCAGAACACTCTGAACCTCAGACTGGGGTGAAGGTTCATCTTCCAACAGGACAATGACCCTAAGCACACATCCAAGATAACGAAGGAGTGGCTACAGGACAACTCTGTGAATGTCATTGAGTGGCCCAGCCAAAGCCCAGACTTGAACCAGATCTCTGGAGAGATCTGAAAATGGCTGTGCACCGACGCTCCCCATCCAACCTAATGGAGCTTGAGAGGTCCTGCAAAGAAGAATGGGAGAAACTGCCCAAACATAGGTGTGCCAAGCTTGTAGCATCATACTCAAAAAGACTTGAGTCTGTAATTGGTGCCAAAGATGCTTCAACAAAGTATTGAGCAAAGGCTGTGAATACTTATGTACATGTGCTGTCAGTGGTTTTAATGTTATGGCTGATTGGTGTACATACCTGATAAAGTCTATCAAAGGCTTGATAATTAGTTGATCAGCTGGATTGAGAGTGTCAGCAGTTGGTAACAGTTAATGGAAGTTGGTCAAATGGGGATCAATAAAGTATCTATCTATCTATCTATCTATCTATCTATCTATCTATCTATCTATCTATCTATCTAAATGATGAAGGGCAGTGGGTCCTCAGGTCTGGGATCAATATCCTTTGTTCCATTGTAGTGCGCTGGTAGGAAATCTGTATTTTGCATTTTCAAGTTCGAGTGTTTACATTCTTTTGAAAAATGTTAACACCCATGGTTTTATAAATCCTTTATTGCACCTAATATTAATCCTATTAAGTACCAAGTATAGTGAAATATGGAATGCTTCATAGAGAATGTTTACTAATTAATAAATAATTAAAAATCATGCTTCTTATATAGCTTTTTAAATTTACGTATGACTGCATGGATGATATATTTTGGACTAATATACAATTTAGTTCTATTATACCTATTTGTAACAATTCTTCACACACTAACATCTATGTGGTTCATCACAAAAGCTGTTTAGCCTGGCACCCCTTAAAAAAAAAAAAAACAGGGAAATGAGCGTAACAAAAGCATACATTGTTGGAAATTAAAAAAAAAAAAAACTTAAATTGATCATGATTAAAATATCACTTTAAGTAAAGAATAAAACATAAAAAGACATGCGGTTATAGGAAAATCATCAACAGCGGGTTGTGGTGATTATTTTCCAGAGACAGCTCATCCCAAAGGGTTTTATTCCTCTTACACCTCAGCTATTTGTCAAAAATTATAGTCCTTAATTTTAATGGATGCGACATGTTCATGAAACAAGTTATGTCTTGTTCTGAATTTCTTTATTAACAAACATCTTGCAAAAAGCTTTGCCATGTCAGTGATTATATGTTTTTCTTTGTTAAGTATGAGTTACTATACAGTATAAACAAATGTAATAGAATAGGTACAGTAATATAAGCCTGTAATCTGAATTGCAACCAGCACTTCTCTTCTTGCTGTACTGCTATAGAAAATGAATCAACACCTTTTGACTAATCAGAGTTGAGAATTCAACAGTGCTGTGGTATAAACAACTGTAAATAAAAACTGAATGAAACTGAATCAAACAGAATGGCAGTGCAATGGCAAGTGGTTGTTACCACTGTTGCTTGTGCACTCAGTAGGTACAGCTATTTGTAACTACACTCATTGTCCAAAAAACATATCAGATTAATTTACTATTTAGGTGCATTTTGCAGATGGACAGTTACTTAGTTACTGTAGCCCATTTGTGTTATGCACAGTTTGTTAGTTTACCTCTACCCCTTCTTCAGTGGAAAGGAAACATCAATTAGTAGATGTAATGTGGCAGGTAGATCATTCTCAATACAGCAGTAACATAGATACAGCATGATATTGTGTGTTAATAGCACAGGTGATTGTGTCCCTCATATGTGATGGTGGACCAACAGAGTAGTCATTGCATAAAGTTTCCACTAAACGATATAGAAATGTTCCAAAAATTCCTCAATGTCACTGTACCTAATAGACTTATACCAATACAATACCCACTACCATATCACTATTATTTCTATACTGAGATCCAAATTATATGTCTGTAGTTTCTGTCTGGTAGTTTCTTACCACTAATGGAGGGGGTACAGTGGCTACAGGTAGACACTTGGCTCCCAATTGTTCACCTTATCGTCAGGAGAGGAAATGTGGCCATGCTCTCTGGATGTCTCATGTCAGTCAATGCAACACTAGCCAATGTCTGTGAGCTTATATATGCAGAATAAGGGAGATTAGCACATTCCTTAGACTTTGTTATGCCTAGAGCCCTGCAATGATGTATGAGCATGAAGGTTGGCTTCATGTGTGTCAGAGGATGCATGTGCTTTCTACACCCTCTCTTGTAGGTAGTTGTTATGTGATAGGGGTGTGTTAGCTAGTGGGTGGAATCTGCAAGACCAAATGTGGGAGAAAAAGGTGGGGGGGGGGTACCTCTATCACTGGAGTTTGTGTCCTATGTGGAAAGTTAAGCTGATAAAATGACAAAAGTATGTAGCTGCAGCAAACAGTGGTGCAGTTTGTGAACCATTTAAAAGTCCTAAAAGTAGACCAAGAGATCCCAGTTCCCACAAATGAGACATAAATATTATAGTTGATTACTTATTTATTGTGGAAACTTATCCAATATTACATACCTTTACATACTTTACAATATTACTTTACAATCTTTACAATATTACATACAAAAGTATGTGAACCTCTAGGAATAGCAGTTAATTTAAAAGTGAAATTAGAGTCTGGTGTTTTCAATCAATGGGGTGTTGAGCACCCTGTATTATTTAAAGAACAGGGATCTATCAAAGTCTGATCTTCACAACACATGTTTGTGGAAGTATTTCATGGCATGAATAACAGTTGATTTGTGAGGAATTCATAAAAAGAGTTGTTCCTGGAAAAGGTAACAAAACCATCTCTAAATAGTTTGGGTTCTACCGATCCACAGTCAGACAGATTGTGTACAAATGGAGGGAATTCAAGACCATTATTACCTTCCCCAGTAGTTTTAAACCAGTAAAGATCACTCCAAGGGCAAGTCATGTAATAGTCTGCAAGGTCATAAAGGAGCCAGGGCAACATCTAAGCAACTAAAGGCCTCTCTCACATTGGCTAATGTTCATGAGCTCATTATCAGGAGAACACTGAACAACAATGGTGTGCATGGCAGGGTTGCAAGGAAAAAGCCACCACGCTCCAAACAGAACATTGCTGCCTCTGCAGTTTGCTAAAGCTCACATGGAAAAGCCAGAAGGCTGTTGGGAAAAGGTTTTTTAGATAGATGAGAACAAAATAGTATTTTTGGTTTAAATGAGAAGGGGTATGTTTAGAGAAAGAAAAACACTGCATTCCAGAATAAGAACCTTCTCCCACCTATGAAACATATTGGTGGTAGTATCATGGTTTGGGCCTGTTTTGCTGCATCTGGGCCAGGACAACATGCCATCATTGATGGAACAATGAATTCTAAATTATACCAACAAATTCTGAAGGAAAATATCAGGACATCTATCCATGAACTGAATCTCAAGAGAAAGTGGGTCATGCAGCAAGACAATGACCCTAAACACACAAGTCATTCTACCAAAGAATGGTTAAAGAAGAATAAAGGTAATGTTTTGGAATGGCCATGTCAAAGTCCTGACCTTAATCCAGTAGAAATGTTGTGGAAAGTCATGATACAAGCAGTTCATGTGAGGAAACCCACCAACATCCCAGAGCTGAAGCTGTTCTGTACTGAGGAATGGGCTAAAGTTCCTCCAAACTGATGTGCAGAACTGATCAACAGTTTGTTTATTTGTAGTTATTGCTGCACAAGGGGTCACACCAGATAATGAACGCAAAGGTTCACATACTATTGCCACTCACAGATATGTAATATTCGATCATTTTCTGCAATAAATAAATGACCAAGCATAATATTTTTGTTTTATTTGTTTAAGTGGGTTCTCTTTATCTACTTTTAGGACTTGTGTGAAAATTTTATTATGTTTTACATTTACATTTACCTTTATTCACTTAGCAGACGCTTTTATCCAAAGCGACTTACAAATGAGGGATACAAGCAAAGTGATACTAAGTGATATAATAGGTCATGTTAATGCAATATTATAGAAAATTCTAAAGGTTCACAAACTTTCAAGCACCACTGTAGCTGTACCTAATAAACTGGAAAATGTTTCTTCAGGTTTTATGTTCTTCGATTTTGAATGTTTTTTTTTTTTTTCCCTCTTTGTTTCTCAGGGTGATGATGGTCTACCTGTACCAGGATGTTGGAATAAAGTAAGTAGTTTTAAATGTTATCTCTTGTTTTGCAGTGGATTTGTCATGATGCAGGAATTAGCTCTGTGCTGTTTTTGTACCTCCCTACTAATACATCCAGTGCTGTAATGCAGTGGTTCTCAAAGTGGGGTACTGGAACATCCAAGGGGGGGAGTCAGTCTTAGCCAATGGGGTTTAAGATTTGTTCATTTAGTTACAGAGGTTGAAATCACAATGTACCTGTAGGCATACTATTATATTTATTATTGAGCTCTTATAGAAGTATGTTTAACTGGCTGCATGAAATGAATTGAACAATATTAATGAATCACTATAAATAATTTAAAAAGGAGTCTGTTTGGGTCGTCAAACAATCTTTGCCTCCTAAATATAACTTGAACATTATTGTGTGCATTTGAATAATGATTCTAACATTAGAAAAGTTCAGAAAATCTGAACTTGAATCTGTGTTGAAAGAGTCTGTGTAATTTATTTTACAGTTAAAGGGGTCCCTGGCTGTGAAAAAAAAAACAACACTTTGAGAACCAGTGCTATAATAAACTTCAATACTTAAACTGGAGACATACTATTAAAATTGGAATGTTTTGTTAAATTGATTATTGAAACATGATTGATGATCCATACATGTAATGCATTTATATCTATGTATTAGTAGATTGTTTAAAAATACTTATTACTTATTTCAGTGGTTTCATGTAAAATGATAATGATATATTACTGAAATAAGTACCTCTTTGTGCTCCATGCATGAAATAACTTTTGTGTGCTTTTTGTGTTTCTTGTTTTGCAGTGACATTAATTCCGGATTGTTGTGTTTGATTGTACATAGAATATTTATTTTTGTACTGTTTGCTTTGTTATATGTTGGGGGGAAAAGTTATAGAAAATCCTTTAAAAAAAATACTGGCAAGACTTTTGTACAGATTTATTTTTATTATTGTTTATTTTTTATTACTGGCAATATTTTTTTATGTAATGGATTTTATACTGTGCCTATGCATTATGTAAAACGTTTTGATTAAGGAGGAAATATACAGAGGCAGCATATGCATGATATTTGTGCATTATGTTAACTGATATGTGCCTATTAACTTATTGTATAATGGTGTTTTGATAAGCTGTAAGAGACCATGCTGCGCAAATCAGTGGAGTTGGATTTTTAAGTGACCTTTCGTGAGGAACCCCCTCATTTCTGAGATTTAAATGGACACCAAATGTTGTATAGCACTGACCACCACTGTAATCTGTAATGTTTACTAAAAGGGATCATTTAAAACAATGTGCTTAGGACATATAACCAAACTTTGATGCGGCAATGTCATTTTTCAACAAGTCAATTAGTATTTTTCAGTACATAAATTATTAGCATATACTGTATGGTCAGTAAACGTTTTAATCTTTCTGAGAGGATGTTTTACAAAAAAAAAGTCAAAAGTTGACAATTTAACAGAGCAGCTTTTTGAGTTTATCTCTCTCTATGCAGGGTGCCTTATAATTATTTTTGCTTTAACAGGCCATACATATCAATTACGGTTCAGTTCTTATTTATACTACTACTATTTCTTTTTTTTTTTTTTTTTGTAAGCCTGTGACATGTGTTAGAGTATTATTCACATGTACACTTTTTAGAATTTTAACATTATGTATATTGCTGCTTATTTTGCTATTATGCTTCTCTGCCTTATTGTACCTCATCTGACAAGCTGAAATCAGGATGGAGGCAAAGCCAAGACAATATACAACCTTTACACTTTACATTTACATTTACATTTATTCACTTAGCAGACACTTTTATCCAAATGAGAGATACAAGCAAAGTGATATCAAGATTTAATCAGCATCCAGTCATATGAGGAGAGATTCAAGCTAATGTTTGTTCATAGGTTTTGTTCTGTTGTCATGTGTGTGTTAAAGGAGTGACTCATTTGATTATTACTGCTGCTTACCATGAAAAGCATGTTTTTGAGATTAACTAAAGCTTTAATAATAATCAGCTTCAGTAAACCAGTCATCAGGCTGTAATACCTCAGATTGTGCTGCCAGCTCCTAGCCATAGGAGTGAAAGAAATATCAAGGATAATGTCTGAAAAAAAGCTCTCTAGATGAACATCAAATGCAAATAAATCATAGTTAAACCATTATTGCTTTAAGCCAGTCTTATTTGCTAAAAACAAAAGTCTTGCTCAGCGTTACTGAATTAATTTTTGCTGTCTAGCTTTGACTAAATGTGCATATTGATTTTACCAGCAAGTAAAAAAAATTGTGCCTTGTGTCCTATAACGTGTGATTGTGTTGTTCTAACTTGTACCTGGTGAGTGAAAAGTGTGATTTCATCCTTTTAAGCATTGTATACTTAGGCAAGAAGAATATCTGCAAACATCTGGAACATCAGCACTGTCTTTGACTTGTCTTTGTTTTATTGAAAGGGTCAGAATCCTTTCCAGCTGGCTAAGAAGTAACAACAAATTTAGACCCACCTCTTTGTGGTGAGGTTTTATTCTAAGATATATGAAGAAACTTGAAGAGGAGATCTTTGAGTTCAGACCTGCCGTGGCTGTTTCATGGATGTTCATGGGCATGAAAGCACACGTAGCGTTCCTGGGAGGCTCCACAGGGTGGCGTAGGTGAGCGCCCTTCTCTTTGATAGGACTACATGAGCAATTTTCATCTTGACTTTTTTTTGCTGAGGGCTTCGCTGGAGAAACAGCCATAAAGAAAACAGTGTATTGTTGCTCAAATTCTATACACATTTCTTTCTTTTTATCATGTTCACTATGTGAAAAATTCTCATTTTTGTTACTGTTTCTTTTTCTTCTTTTTTTCTTTGACACCAGTAACTGTGATTTGTGAATTCTGCGCAGCTCACTGAACATGTCATCTCGGTGTTCATGTGTTTCCAGACTAACAAGCAAAAAAAAAAAAAAATCCTTTAATGATTCCTGATTTTCTTCTTTCACTGCCTTGTGTCAGCCTGAGAGTGACAGGAAGTGTACAGAACCATGCTGTATGTGCCTTCACTCACAGAAGCTTCACTCACAGACAGCTCAATTCATATCATGTGTTTATTTATATTTACAAACTGCTTCATAGTAAAGCAGACAGAGATCCAGATATCACAACCCGGCAAGGAAGACTTGCAGCTGTTTAAGATATGTTTATAATTTGCTATTCACATTTATAGAAGATGTTTTCATGTAATTGTCATTTTGTTGCTATTAGAAAGGTTTGGAGTTTGATATTCTTTCAATGAAGATGATAGATCAAACACCCACAGTTGTATGAGAAAAAGATTTTCTAAATACAAAGTGTGCTTGTATGCTAGGCAGCTAAACTTTATTGAGTGATTTTTTAATAATATCTGACCTGTCTATGAAACACCTTTATTTTTTAAATCAAGAAACTGCTCTTTTGGCAAAATGGTCACATGAAGATGTGCTCCATCATTGGTCATTATATATATATATTGTGTAGTATGAATGTTATGAAACCAAAAGGCACATGTACGCCATACACATAGTAATACCATTGTTCAGTATATGTTTTATTTCGCACCAGCAATGTGACCTGGTTTCATGTGTAGAAGCTTACAGTTGATGAGATGTTTTATTAACGCTCCTGTTTATGTGGATAGCCTAATGCACAGAAGCATTCCTGATGTCATACTGTGTTGACCGCTGTTATCAGCCTTCATCCACATTTAGAGCCTGTTATCAACTATACTTATTTGTATCTTCTAAATTTTTATCTGCTAAATGTTCTGTTAATATTGGTATGTGCTCTTTGCACCACAAAAGCAAAATAATCCTTTTCTTTGGTTTTTTCAAATAAAATTTGTGACCTGTTATTTAGTATAAATGGTTTCAGAATAAATTTGAAGATAAAATACACTTACTCCAATCAACATCCTAATTTTAGGGCTGTTTGAGTTGTAAATGTCCAAATGCTGTGGTTTATGAGGCGTGATGATTATCTTTGGCAAAATAAGCATGTAAATATAACTATAACTTAATAATAGTATAAAATACTCAAACAGTATTAGTTTCACAAATACCTACTTGTGACCTAACTTGCTTCAGAAATATTCCTACCAAGAGTGAACAAATTCATTTTTCATTATTTGCAAATATTTAATGAAACAATCTGTTTTACATTTACTATCTAACAAACTTACAGTTGAAGCCATCCAACTCCACTGAAGCATATAAAGTGTTTTATTTTATGCCCATATCATACTGAGGCATTTTGACTGTTGATTTTGCACATTGAAAGCAATGTGTTATAATTTACTTTGTCTCATACAGCATTTGCAATGTTTGTACTATGTCATTTATCTTTTAAACATTTCCCTAATGACATGACTTGTACAGTGTCTCCATGATATCCTTTTCTTTGTACAGTGTACTCTTACTATAATGTGTACAATAGATTACTAATTAGTATATTTTAGCTCTGATGTAAACATATTCAAACTGGTAGTGTCTAGTCAATTATGTTTTCCTAGATTTTTTTAATATGTATGCTATGTAGCTAAAATGTATTATTATTATTATTATTATTATTATTATTATTATTATTATTATTATTATTATTATTATTATTATTTAAGTCATTGCCATGTCAAAAATATATAGTAAAATCAAATCCAGTTAATGTCTGTATTAGTTTTAGGTGTACTTCAAACCTTTTAGTCTATATTTATTATTGCACCCAAGTTAGAAAAAAACAGTGTTGAAAACAGGCAAAGATTCCATGTAGTCAATGTATTCAGTATCAACTCTTTATGTATTCAGCAACGACATTTACAAAATCATTGAAAAAATGCCAGTGATATTCTTTATAAAATACGACGTCTGATGTTATGTACAAAAGAGTGTGTAAGGTAACACAGTGTTTATGGTGGCCGTTTGATTTTGTGTTTTCTATATTTGTATATAGTATAAAGGATTGCTTTTGTATAAATAAAAAATCTGATTTCCTAGCTTATCTCAGCCTGCATGACTGTAACTGTACGAGGAGTACAGTAGACTTTTTATGTTACAACAGCTCTCAAGCTGCAGACTTGGATGCCAGTATTCTGATTTCTGATCTATTGATCTCACCTTTAGCCTTGCTGTGTTAGTTCAGCAGACTTCTGTGCCTGGTTGTGTTCTATCGTCAGTTTATGACACTACAGATTAATTTGTTTGGTTGGTTTTATAGAATGCATGGAGCATGTACACTGGGAGGTAGTTTATTGAAATTCTCATTGTTTTCTTGGTTAGCCCAGTTCAAATAACTCAAAAAATGGATACAAGGGCATTTCTACATAGTGATGCGATTTTAAGGTTACATGATAACAAGAACATTCACTTGCATGATTAATATTGTTTTATGCATTACATTGTATTCAGCTACAATCTCAGTAGTCTAGCAAATGTAGAGCAATCTGTTTTCTTTCTGGTGTCTTTTTCCTTTCTTATTTTTTTCTTGAAACAAATGAGATGTAATGATTTATTATTGTTATTACAACAGATCCATTGTATGCCATTTTAACACCTAAGACCTAAATATTTATTTATATGATTTTTTAAACATGTAACTAACCTGTTTTTCAGAGCAATCATTTACCATCTGTAGCACAATAATGACAATGTCACTCAATAAAAGGTTGAGGAAAAATATGTGCTTGATTTTGATTGTTACTTTGTCATTCTCTAATCAAATTTCGGATAATTTCCAGTTCTAATCAGACCTAAGATTGTGTTTGCAATCTGCTATTAGGGCTCGGAAAGCAGGCATTCATTTTGTTCCAATTTGAGGTGATCTTTTTGGTTCATTTTATAAACTATTGCATGAAGATTCTCGTTGTCTGGAGCATTAGCTGCTTGCAGCTATTGGTTGTATATAGGTTGTAGTTCTTTGAAAGAAGAAGCATACACTTCCTGAAGACAGAGAGAACTTCAGGGTTATCATAGCTAGGCTGGTGCATAGTGGAAATTGACCTATCCATTGACTTCTTTAGTTGTTTCAATCACTACTGAAAGATCCACTATATATGAATGCAACAGTTATTTGTTTGTAATTGTTAAACCCAGCAACATGATTGGAGAGCCCATGGATGTTGAATGTGAACTGACATCCTACACAGCTTGGTGTCAGTGTGCACTCCCACCTGGTGACTAGTGTTCCCAGGATAAGCTCCAGATCCACAGGGTCACTGTGAATATGGCAACGTATATAATGAACATGAATCGATAAATTAAAGTATTTTATCTACACTGATAGGCAACTAAATGCAAAGATTTTATAGAGGCAAGCTGGTGGAACAAAATTTATTATCATCACCATCATCAATGTCCATTAAAATGACATGTGGAGAGATATGCTGTTATGGACATATCTAATCAGCATCATCATACAACTATGATTATTGGAGTTCACAGGCTGCCTTGAACAGAACTCTTCATCATCAACAAAACAAACCCAATCAGGAGCACCCAGCAAGTATAGTGTTTTTTTTGTGAAGCTTGATTAAATGCTAGCTTATGGCTTGCAGTTGCAGAGAAGTCGAGTCCACTTCTTTTTAGGGATGCATTTCAGAGCTCTTATTTTTTCACTATGTTAATTGCAGTGCAATGTGCGCAATTACTACTTAAGTAAAACAAAAGTAGTATGCGGATTTCTGATCATTTAAGTTTGACGGAAACAACCTAAAATTATAGTACAATGACATAGCTCAGTATTTCTCAATCTGGGAGTCCCCATTGGGTGCACATTTTTCTCCCTCCTAGCTTTTATAATGCATTTATATATAGTATGTACCAATTCTGGGGTCCACACAGTCGATGGAAATAACAAGGAATACCCAAAACTAGGTCATTTCCAGCTGTTAATAAACATACAGAAACAAGCCATAAATGTTGCACTTTAAAATTAGAGACCCAAGAGCTGAACCCTAAAAAGAGTGCTCTTGTTATCTGGTTCTGAGATCCACTAAGCTTGTAACCAGCACTAACACAGAACACATTGGCCAGAACTGGTTTCCACCCCAATATAAACTCCAATCAGTGTTGCACTGGCTCAGCATTTAAGGCTCTGGTTTACTGATTAGAAGGCCAGGGGTTCAAGCCCCAGAAATACTGAGCTGCCACTGTTGGGCCCTTGAGCAAGACCATTAACCATATCTGCTCTAGGGGTGTGGTATCATGGCTGAACTGCTTCCTAACAAGCTGGGATATGTGGAAAACAATTTCACTGTGATGTAATGTATATGTGACAAATCAGCCCATTCAAGTCAAACCAAATAGGCCAGATTGGAAAAAAAACACACACCAATGGAAACCCTCATCAAAATTTTAATGGTTATAATGGGAATTGTATTGGTTTTTAATGTTATTGGCTGTAATCGTCCCTGTGGGGTCTCTACTGGTAATTTGTTGACTTCTATTGGTGGCATGTTATATCTGGTGAATATAATAATATCCACCAGATGTAATGGTAATGGTTTTAATGATTAGCTGATGGTTTGTAATGGTATTTGTAGTGGAAACGATTAGAATCTCTATGATTGTTTCTATTGTTTTTTTTTTTTTTTTTTTTTTTTGGGGTGGGGGGAGCGGGGGTTCACCAGTGTTGAAGCAGAGATATAAAGCAAATAGAGCTTCTGAAAGAACACAGTGTCAGTGTTCAATATCGATAGCAAGGGAGGAAAATAATCAACTGGATTACCAGAGAGTACATGAGGTTGAGAGCAAAGCAAATTTTTAAACACTAATCCCGACCTCCAGCGAAATTACCGCTCTTCTTCGGAAAAGAGGGTACAACGAACCATAACAACATGTCACCACAGAGACAGTGGGTGACTGTCCCAACTTCTGCCTCTTGCGTTTACAGTTGGAGCAACAACAGCAGCATTAATGAAAGCTCGCATGGCGTGTTTTGGCCGCTAGGTGTCGCGCTGCAGCGCCGCACTCTGTGAGCTTCCGTCAGGTTGCCAGGCGCTCAGAGAGCAGCGACAGCACAGTTCATCTCCAGCTTCATGCCACGATGACAAACATCCTGCGAATATTACAATAGAAAATGATACAATAAAAGCGCACAAGGTAAGAAACTTATTTTTCTCAAATACATGTCAACAGGTTGCATTTCTGTGTAAGCAGAGTTTGAACATCTCTATAAGCGAATAGCGTCTCGACTTTTTATTTATTTATTTATTTATTTATTTATTTATTTATTATTTTGCCAGTGTTAAAATTTAAAAATATATTTGTTCTTTTCTGATAAAATCTTAATAATATTCATTTCATTTCCATGCTAGGGGTTTCATCTGTTTAATAGGATTCAGCACTAAATATTTTTAACCACTGTAGTTTGTGCATGTTTGAATAAATAGCTGTATAGCACTATCACTATCTGGAGTGCATTGATATGCAATATTAATTGTTGAAAAAGTATCCAATAATAATGATTCTTCTTAGATCAGTTTTCATTGTATTGTCATTGTATTGTGTTTCATATTTGTATACACATATGCATTAGGCTTCTCCATTCAGATTGGAGAAGTAAAATATTGTGACTCTAGGACCATTAGCTTGAAACAAAATCCCATAACCACACAGCTGTACAAACTGTCTACAGTATATAGACCTACATGATCAACATCAGGAAAAACATGATGACAGACAAATTGAATTCATGTGTGAACAATATAAAGAACATAGATAAATAACACAACATCTGACAAGACAGTCAGTTAAGAGGTGTATATGTATATATTTTTATATAGGTCTATGTGAAAGCTGATCCTTTGAAAGATAATGCATCTATCTATCTGACTGGACAGAGGTCTCTAGCCACACAGTGAGCTGCTCTGTCATTTGAAGCTCTCTCTATGGTGCGAAGTGACTCTGTGGCCATGGGGAATGGTTCAATCAAAGCCCCTCGGCTAGAGGAGACATGCTTGGCCTCGGGTAATAAAGAGTCACCGGTGTGGGAGTCATCGGAACAGTTGAGGCTGAGGATAGCCTGGCTCGAGGAGGAGCTTACCCGGCGAGACCATGAGCTAAGAAACCAGGAGCTTCAGCTACAGGCTCTACAGAGGGAGCTCCAGGCCAAAGTGTCTCAGATTGACAAGCTTCAGGATGCCATCGGCTACAACAGCCTGGGCCGCTCTCCGCCAGCGAGGCACAGTCACAGGCTGCTCAGTGTCATTAATCAGGGCACAACACGCTTCCATAGGGTGGCTGTAGAGGTTCACCGCCGAATCAAAGCCAAGGAGGGGGTTTCTGCTGAGCCTACATCTGGGAAATTCTACAGTGGCCACAGGGTCAATCATGCATCTACAGAAAGAACACATATCCGTAAAGACTCATGGTGAGTTCATTGTAAAGCTTTGTTATACCACACACAAACCATATTTAATAATTTCTTAATCAAGCCACAATACAAGATGGTGACTTGCTTGAGGAGGGAAACAGCAGAAAGCTTTGTAGTGTCTTGCTCTCATATTAAGCACAAAAGCATGGATTACCATAAAACACTATAAGGGGAATGGAGAGGCTGAAGAACACAATGGGCGGTCTATCTGTATGCAATGGGCAGGATCATTACTGTTTTTATTAAGCAGGCCGTACAAATCTCGCTTCTAATTCATTCAGAAGTTCCATTTTAGGCAAATGGAGAGATCTTTTTCTTTCAGATGTGATAATGAGAGGAGCCCCGATGAAGAAAGAGAAAAAAACAATGTTCAATGTAAACAAGCAGAACATCATTGTATGATACTGTGAAGTTTAACTATATAGTGGATATTTATTTGAAGCACACATTCTTCTTTTTTCAGACAATACAACAGACTCTTCATAAAACTGAACTTTCTATCCGAGTATAAATGATCACGTGTGTTACAAGGTTTTGATTGAACAAACTTGAAAGTAAAGTTTGTTGAATGTAAAGTACCCCAAGGGCAATATTCTGAGATTGAGATTTTTACTTGGGATTGTATTTTGTTGACAAATCATACAACAGCAAATAGCCAAGACAAATATGCTATTTTCCATACCACTACCAGCAGGAGTGGCGAGCATGGTGTCTTTTGGTTGGCCACAGTAATAAAGAATCAACCAATCAATTACTAATAATTCTAAACATATTTACTAATTGCCCAACAACCCAGCATTACAAAAGGGTAAGCAATTTGTTGTCTATTATTCATAGCAGTTGATGTAATCTATGCAAGATTAAAATTTTTAGCAAAAATTTTTAGCAAAAAAAAATCCTCTAAAGATGCTCATTGCTGAAAGTATTGCACTACCTTATCACTATGAATTTCCAATAAATATTGGAAACAATAAATATTGTTGTCATATCTAATCTGGTATTCAGAATTCTCTCAATCCCATTATGTATTCTAGTGTACATGTTCTCTCTTCTGCAGCACTAAGAGACTGATCAATGAGGCCATCATGAACAATGACTTTCTGAAGAAGTTAGAGCCTCAACACACACGAGAGATGGTAGACTGCATGTATGAGAAAATCTTTACTGCCAATCAGCTGGTGATCCAAGAAGGAGAGCCTGGGAACTACCTCTATGTGCTTGCAGGTTGGCTTTGGCCTTTTTGTCATCAAGCAGCTTTTTTCTTTTATTGTGAGCGATTTCAGAAATATTTTTATCAGGTTATAATAATCCTGTTCTTGGGTGGGTACACAGAGGGCTTTTTGGAGGTGATGCAAAATGGGAAGCTCCTGGGGCAGATGCGGCCTGGAACAGCTTTTGGGGAGTTGGCCATCCTCTACAACTGCAAGAGGACTGCCACTGTTAAAGGTGAATGTGTGGTTTAGGCAGTGATGGCTTGTCATGATATTAGGATGAGAGGGCTAAAAGCTAATCTATTACTATCTGGATAATGCAACAATTAGGGTTACGCAACGTATTATATCATGATGTCTCACTGATAACTTAACAATGATCCTTTTATTCAAAGAAACAAAAAAAAAACACACTAAACGTCAGTTCTGTTGTCTCTCTTTTTGTGTAATTTTTTACTCAATTGGAGAGTGTGTGTTTAGTAAATCTACTTTCTTCTCCAAAGGCATTTTGTGTGGAAAAATTATGTTAGAGTAAATAATTCACTATGTTCACAATCATTACACCAGCAATTGGGAATTGAACCTCCAACCCTGGAGGTGTGAGGCAAATGTGCTAACCACTAAGCCGCTGTACCCCCTTTAATGTAGAAATGTTTAACTTAATTGTTCTTTTCCTTGCATGTGCCTATGATTTTTGCACAGTACTGTATATGATGATTGATGTGTTCTGTTTGCACTTATAATACCTGTGAAACTAGACTTTTCTTTACTGGGTTTGTGCGTTGTGCCATGTGAATGAAGGATTTTAGATAAGCCACTAGCAGACTTATTATTATTTGAGTAAATTAATATTAGAATATTGTCAGTCAGAATCCATATTCACCAAGATAATAGTTACCAAGGAATTGATCACTGAGCAAATGTAAACAAATAAAGTAAAGATGATTACTCTTTACAATTTCACTGCAGAAAATATCTTGGCAAGTGAATATATTTTGAATATATTGTAGTCAATTGTATCTAATATTTCCTACTGCAAAACTCTAAACTAAAACCTATTTCTAGACATTTTCTTTTGCTAATTTCAAGCTCGAAATGGTCTTGTTGCATTGGCAATAATTTTGCTAATTTTCAGCATTTATTTCTAGAAAGAAACAAAAATGTCTATAGGTTTTTATAATCTTATTTTTGGTTGATTGTAATCTTATAACAGGAAATAGATAAATCTGACTATATTCAAGATATTTTCACTTGCCAAGATGTCATTTTTTTTTGTGGTGCATGCTTATAGTGTAGTTTTACTATGCCTATATCTGATATTTATTTTTTTTTATTTATGGTTAAAGTTTGTGTAATCACTTGCTCTCAGCTGCCTAATCAACAGGTTCCAAATATTCCCACTTACAAGCCAAGCTGTTTGGTGTGAAATGTTTTGTTTGGCTGCTGGTATCAAGGGATCATGACCAATTAGTTTAGGGATTTCTAGTAGCTTAACTCAGAGAGTGTTCATATAGTGTCAACTAATCATATGCCAAAGGAACAATGATTGTTTAATTTCAGAAAATCCAGCATAATGTAGTGTATGTACATGTACGCAGGAGACCCAAACCGGTGGCCACTGCATGTGTGTGTATGGTAGGCATTGATTTGTGTAATTTTCAAAGGCAAATATGTGGTGTTAATTTTCTGTGTTTGTTCTATTTTACTAGCTGTGACACGTTCCCACATCTGGGCTCTGGACCGGCAGATGTTTCAGAGCATCATGATGAGATCCACTCAGGCCAGACACGCAGAGTACTTCAGCTTCCTGCGCAGGTGCAACTACATGACACAAATATATAGTCCCCTATGCATGTTGATTACTATTAGACCAACGCTCTCACACACACACACACACACACACACACATACACATACACATACACACCTTTAGCTCTCTGTGTGGATGTATTACTTACTTACATGCACATGGTTAGAGAGAATTATTTACACGTAATTATATTTGTTAAGCATTAACAAATCTTTTTTCTTCAGTGTGTCTTTATTGAAGAACTTGCCAGAGGAGAAACTTGCCAAAATTGTTGACTGTTTAGAAATTGTAGGTGTTCAAGACTCTTTTATCTTTTTGTCTTTCACCATCTCGTTTAAGTACTTGGATTGGGATGTTCAGCTTGGTTTATCTCAATTGTAGGATTATTTTGACAAAGGCGAGTACATTATTCGTGAGGGTGAGGAAGGGAACACTTTCTTCATTATAGCTAAAGGAGAGGTAAGATTCTGTATAAACAGGGATCAACACTGCACTGTCACTTTAAAAAAAATCTATTTTGTATGTAGCATGCCTCAAAAATATTCACTGCTATAAAATGTTCATATGTTTATTTGCATGTATTATATGTTTATATAATAGACCTCTACATATTGTTGGTACAGGTTTCAGTAACCCAGAGCACAGAGGGTTTTCCTGAACCACAGGAGATTAAGACCCTTGGAGTAGGAGATTACTTCGGAGAAAAGGCTCTCATAAGGTTTGGCTGTTTCCTTATTCTCTTATTTTCATCACTGGATTAATTATACATAGACTTAATACAGCCTCATCCCCTGAGAGTATTCTAATTTAATTTGAATTGCTTGGGTTATGCTTTATTTTGTTTCCTGTGCTCCTTGGTTGAGTGTTTTATGCTGAGAGGGCTATCTGAGTGTTGATCTATGAGAGGATGTGGGTGGCAGAATCCTAGTCATCTGAGAAATCATTTTCTCACACTGTGCCATTGTCTAAGAGCAAAGACTCATTGCCTCATATGGCAACTCGGAGACCTCTAAAGTGCTCTCCAAAGTTGTATTATTGTCAAATGAGTTTCATAAGTGCAGAATTTTCTCTCTGTTTTTATCATTCAGTGAGGATGTCCGCTCAGCTAACATCATTGCAAAGGAGAATGACACCCAGTGTTTGGTGGTGGATAGAGAGTAAGTGATTTTCTTAACACACAGGCACACTCTCCGGACCTAACATAAATATCTGATTTGACTTAGTTTCATAATATTTTCCAATGGCTTTTTACAGTAACTTTAATCAGATGGTGGGCACTTATGAGGAGCTGCAGGCATATCTGCATGAATACGTGGAGCAGCTGTCTATAAGTGATGAGAGGAGAAATGCAGCGTAAGCACCATATCTACATACGGTCGGATACACACTTGTTGTATGGTGAATTAAGACAGATGATAAGCAGAAGAAGAATTGCATGTGATGTTTGGTTTATTATATAGCAATATAGTTTGATCACTCTGATGCACTCAGAGACACAAATATATACTATATAGTCATATTTAGTCTAAAGCACTATAATGAAACAGTTATATTATTCAAAATACAACTGGGGGGTGGCGCTAGCATGCCAGCAGAATTAGATTTTGTTGACTGATCTTGCAAAACTTTGGTTGTCAGTAACACATTTTGCTTGAAGAGTTGACCATCAGGTATTAAATTATTGTTGCTAATCAGCTTTAATTATTTTATGTCACTCATGCTTAGTATGAAACTATACTCTTAGCTTGTGTGTGGCTATTATTACGTGTGAGTGTGTGTGTGAGTGTGTGTTGTGGCACTGCAGAAGCCAATCTTCTCTGCGTGAGCGAGGTACAGAGGCAGCTGAGCTGCGGAATCTGCGGGAGAAAGCCACACGACTGTCCAATAGCTCTTTCTTACACGAGCTGCAAATTGTGGCCACACTAGGCATGGGAGGCTTCGGCAGAGTAGAGCTGGTGAGATCATGACTACCACTTCACACCAAAGAGAAAAACACCAAAACATGATCCTTAAATCACACTGATTCAACAGTCATATTTTCAACATGCATGCTATCTTTGAAAGAGTAAAAACTCCATCAATCCTTTACTGCATGGTGTTACTATATGGCAACAATTAATTTTTCTCCAATTTTTTGATAGGCAATATTACAAAACTGTTATTTTCCAATGTAACTGGAAAGGGGTCTTTTAGCATTGATATAACAAAATGCCATGTCACATGACCATGAAGTGCTGTTTGCAATTCTTTTTCTGCATTCACATGGCATGATGAAGTTCATTATCAGAGGGCTCTCAAAATTTGATTAATTTTTCAAAATTTAGTCAAAATTTTTAACACTATCTGAGCTAAGTTAACATTTATTTTTTGTCATTTAAACAAATATATATATATATATATATAAATATTTTGAGTATTCTGTTAAATGGTAAAATGTAACTGTTACCATATGGCAACAACATGCGATACTCGAACTGTGGCATGTGCACTCAAGCAAACAGGCCTACATGATAAAAGATACTAGGCTTCTATTATAGGATATTTATTTTTTTTTTTACATTCAAAGTAAAAAAAAGTGTAATGTCAGAAATTTTTCAATTGCACCTTATTTTCTAAATTTAATTTCAAGAGACAGAATTAAGAATTTTAAGAGAACGAATTAAAAAGAAACATTAAAACATTTTTTGGATCAGATTTTTTGTATTTTGAGTAAATCCATCTACATAAATTGTAGAACTGTAATTCCTTTAAAAAAAGATAACTTTTACATGCATACTAGGTGGCAAAACACTCTGTAACTTATTGTCTGGAAAATATAGTAATTGGAGCCCGATGCTCCCTGGGAGAGGCTCCAGGTTCCCCCATGACCCTGAAAAGGAGTAAGCGGTTGAAGATGGATGGATGAATGGATGGAATTGGAACCTCATACATTTTGTGTTATTTTTGACTATATGATACTTTCTGCCATTGCACACTGAACTAATTCCATCCATCCTTCTTCGACCGCTTATTCCTTATCAGGGTCACGGGGGAACCTGGAGACTATCCCAGGGAGCATCGGGCACAAGGCGGGGTACACCCTGGACAGAGTGCCAGTCCATCGCAGGGCACAATCACATCACACTCACACATTCATACACTACGGACACTTTAGACACGCCAATCAGCCTAACATGCATGTCTTTGGACTGGGGGAGGAAACCGGAGTACCCGTAGGAAACCCCCGACACACGGGGAGAACAATTCAAGTAATAAAAATCCATAAAACATTTTTTAAATGTAATTCATGCAGTAAAGGGTTAAAGTTACGTTTATGTTTGGATTGTATAGGTCAAGCTCAAAGATGAAGATACTGCTTTTGCTTTGAAGTGCATTAAGAAGAAGCACATTGTTGACACTAAGCAGCAGGACCATATTTACTCGGAGAAGAACATTTTGCAAATGACCAACTGCAACTTTATAGTCAGGTCAGTTTTATAACCATACAGAATTAAAGCTTGTGAAAACCGATCAGTTGTTTACATTTACATCAGTTACATTTTATTATAATCAATTTAAGTAAAAAAAAAAAAACAAACAAAAAAAATCCAATTGTTTCTTAAATGGCTGTAATAATGGATATTATGTTATCTGTAGCTTGAATAACAGTCAGGACTAGATCAATTAAGTCAGTAATAGTGTTGCATAAAAGAATAAATACTCTGAATGTCTATTCCTTACAGTTAGACGATGAGATTGATTTGCATATGGAACACTTCTAGAAGGTTACAAAATATCACTGGCCTCATACAACACACTATGTATTGTTATCTCAGGATAAAGTGGCCCCAGTGTACATTCAAGTGTTAGGGTGGCAAATATGTGTGGCAGAAGCCTTAGGAAGTTACTAAGGAACAACTTGAAGAATGTCATTTACTCTTGTAAAAGAGTGTGCTCTAGCTTGATATTTGCGACCATCTTTCTGGCCTTTCTAGACAAAAGTGGTCAGTTTACTGTGTGCAACAACATCAGATGATACTATGTGTTTTTATACTTTCAGCCTGTGAATATGAAGATACAAATACAGTTCCCTCCACTAATATTGGCACCCTTGGTAAATATGAGCAAAGAAGGCTGTAAAAATTGTCTTTATTGTTTAACCTTTTGATCTTTTGTTAAAAAGAAAATCACAAAAATACTCTGCTCTCATGGATATTAAACAGTTGCAAACAAAACAGATTTATCCCAAAAATATATATCTTCATTAAATATAGGTGTGCAACAATTATTGGCACCCTTTTAGTCAATACTTTGTGTTACCTACCTTTTCCAAAATAACAGCTCTGAGTCTTCTTCTATAATGCCTGATGAGGTTGGAGAATACATGGCAAGGGATCTGAGACCATTCCTCCATACATAATCTCTCCAGATCCTTCAAATGTAAAGGTGGTGGACTCTCCTCTTTAGTTTACCCCACAGGTTTCCTATGGGTTTCAAGTCAAGGGATTTGGATAGCCATGGCAGGACCTTGTTGTCAGTAAATAATTTTTGTGTTGATTTTGATATATGTTTTGTATCATTGACCTGATGAAAGATCCAACCATGGCCCATTTTAAGCTTTCTGGCAGAGGCAGTCAATTTTTCATGTAATATCTGTTGATATTTGATAGAGTCCCTGATGTAATGTATCCTAACAAAATGTTGTCACGTACCATGGGTGGACATGGAAGCAGGTCTGCTGGCATGCGGGTGACAGAATCCAGGCAGAATAATCCAAAGGGGAAAGACAAAATTTGTGGTTGATAAATAGGCGAGGGTCAGGTGATCAGGCAAACAAACAAAACGAGGCTAGGCAGAAATCGAGGTCAGGGATGGAAACACTAATCAAAAGTAACTTTATAAACGCACGAGAAAAAGGCTTAGAGAATGGCAGAGAAACAAGTCAACTGAACATTACTTCACAAAGTCTCTTCGCTTCCAAAGTCTCTCTTATGCTGTGATGTGAGTGTGTTTGTAATGGTATGCAGGTGTGTGTGATTAGAACTCCGGTGAAGGTGAGTGCATGCATGTGTGGGAAGTGTAGTCCTCAGTGGCCATGTTTGTAGTTAGCGGTGCCTCCTGGGAAACTGAGTCGTGGTTGAGCTGAGATATGACAAATGTCCAGGTCATCTGGCAGAAAAAACAGCCCAAAACATTCAAACATGAGGTACTTGAACATTAAAAGGCGGCTGTGGCTCAGTCGGTAGAGCGGGTTGTCTACTAATCCGCTAATCGTGGGGTTGGTGGTTCGAATCCCGGCCCGGGTGATCCCATGCCGAAGTGTCCTTGGGCAAGACTCTGAACCCTAAGTTGCCCCCGATGGCAAGCTAGCGCCTTGCATGGCCGCTCTGCTACCATTGGTGTATGAGTGTGCACTTGTAAGTCACTTTGGATAAAAGTGTCTGCTAAATGAATAAATGTAAAATATTGGCTACCTCTCTGTGCCAAAAGCTCTATTTTGGTTTCATCTGACAATTAGAACCCGATCCCATTTGAAGTTCCAATATTGTCTGGCAAACTGAAGATGCTTGAGTTTGCTTTTGGATGCGACTAGAGGCTTTTTTTTAAAACCCTTTCAAACAACTTGTGGTGGTGTATGTGACTTTGGCTTGTAGCTTTGGAGACGTTCTGACCCCAAGACGCAACTAACTTCTGCAATTCTCCAGCTGTGATACTTGGAGATTTTTTGGGCACTCGAACCATCCTCTTCACAGTGCGTTGAGACAATATAAACACACGTTCAATTCCAGGTTTATTCATAACATTTCCAGTTGACTGGAACTTCTTCATTATTGTGCTGATGGTGGAAATTAGCGTTTTCTATGCTTTTGCTATATTCTTATAGCCACTTCCCTTTTTTTGAAGCTCAACAACCTTTTGCTGCACATCACAGCTATATTACTTGGACTTACCCATTGCTATGAATGACTAAGGGAATTTGGCCTATGTGTTACTTCATATTTATACCCCTGAACAATTTCCTGTTCCAAGTTACCCTGGTGTACTAAAAAATGTCAAATATAAATGGGAATATACTACAAATATATTTTTCTCATATGAATTCATGGGATGGCAATAATCATTGCACACCTATATTTAACAAATATTTTTTTTTTGTTAAACATATGTTGTGTTTGCAATTGTTTGATATCCATGAGAGCAGAGTATTTTTGTGAAGTTTCTGAACAATATATCAAAAGGTTGAACAATAAAGGCAATTTTTCACAGCCTTCTTTGCTCATATTTACAAAGGATGCTAATATTAGTGGAGGGTACTGTATATCTGTTGACTGGAAAATGTTTTGTTTTTCAGATTGTTTCAGACATTTAGGGATAATAAATATGTGTACATGCTGCTCGAGGTCTGTCTTGGTGGAGAGTTATGGAGCATTCTTAGGGACATGTGAGTGTAGGTTATATTTACACTCCACTAAACTCATTATGGCTAATATTCTTTATCAGAAATATAGTAACTTCATTACTGACGGTAATGATTCAGATAAACATTGCTTTTCTGCAACAGTAATGAAATTTGGGTTCATTAATTAGGATTTTTCCATCTTTAATGTGATTTAGGGGTTTCTTTGAGGAGGCCACTGCACGATTCTGCATTGGTTGTGTACTGGAGGCCTTTGATTACCTGCATGGAATGGGTGTTGTTTACCGAGACCTGAAGCCAGAGAATCTACTTCTAGATACAGAGGGATATATCAAAATGGTCATATTACCATACATTCTTACTTTTTCTAAAATATTCATTTTGTTCAATTATTGCCTTCAGGTGTAAAATATTGCAAACTTACAACTGCTAATATCTTATAAAGGGTGTAGTCATATAGCATGTTCAGTGTTTCTCTTTATCTGCTTGTATGTTTCCAGACTGATTTTGGCTTTGCGAAGAGAATTGGTTTGGGGAAAAAAACCTGGACATTCTGTGGAACTCCAGAGTATGTGGCCCCTGAGGTCATCATGAATAAAGGCCATGACTTTGGAGCCGACTGCTGGTCCTTAGGGATCCTCATTTTTGAACTCCTCACTGGCAGGTAAGCATTGCAGGGCAAAATAATGTCACTCTTACTCATTCTTATTCTCACATTCATAATCTAGATTTCTACTCATGCACTGTAGCTTCATATTTTATGTTTTCTGTTTCTGGGCTGTAATTGATGAGCAAATTAAGGTTTTATGGTCATTCAATGCCTTTCAAAACATGATGCCTAAAAGAGATTTACCATGAACATGAGCAAATAGGGCTGTATAATTGAAGGACCTGTAACAGTGTAGCTGATTATCAAAGCTTCACGTGACAATGCCTCATTATGCCTGTATCCACATAAAAGTGAACACTGCGTAGTGAGAATGTGAAATGTAGCAATACTGCATAATACTTACTTATATTTGCAGGTTGTATGTATGTGGTGATCTACACATGTTAATAGGCTCTTATCTTTTGTTTCTTCAATGCAAAGAATATACCAACTATTATTTAGATTATGTTAGCTTCTGCTAAGAAGATAAAGTGATAATAATTGCAATTTCAATGACAAGTGTAGGCAGAATGACAGAATAAGCTTTAATATAGTGTAGTAAAATTACCCAACTGGTAATCAACATAACTTATGACAAATGCACTTTGGGGGGTTTTGGGCATTTATTTCTAATTTCTCATAAATTTTTATGATGGCAATACATTTGGTGAGTCTGGTATTCAATTCAATTTGCTAGCCATTTTATTGATGCTGTTAATTGTGTAATGTTCATGAAACTGTCTGATTAAATTTTGTTAGTTTTTTTGCTCTTGTTAAAAAAATGCTCTTATTATAAAGAAAAAAAATAGAAATAGCAAATGTATGCGGAAATGGCACCTAAATTTGCTTGACGTCAGGCAAATACTATTTTAAAATTACATTTGTGATTCATAATACAAGCACAATTTTAGCCCACAATCAGTCTAAACACTGTGGGGAGGGATTTCAAATGTCACACCCCCTTTTCTGCTGTTCCACCCAAATTAGCCCATATGCCTTCATTTGTAAGCATGAACGTTGAAATTGAGAACAATTTTTTTTACACCTATCCCAATTAGCAATTTGTGCTTAAGCCTGCAGGAGTCTTGTTTACACACGCCGTAATGACATGTGACTTCTCCACCTGTCTCTCCAGCCCTCCTTTCGTAGGATCTGATCCTATAAAGATCTACACAATGGTTCTGCATGGAATAGAGAAGGTGGACTTTCCCAAGAGGATAAGCAAGCGCCCAGAGGACTTGGTCAGGAGGCTCTGCAGGTAAATCTTTATATATCTACTTGTCATATGTCATTATCTCCAGTAGACGTCATTTCAATCAGAAGGGCTGCTGAGTTATACAGGGAGATTATGGGCTATGAGCTGAAATCCAAATAATGCCATAGTTTGTGACCATGCTTTCAACAGAAAATAATTGGCCCTATTCTCTGTATGAGAAGGATGTGCCATTTTTCTCTGACTGTTGATTAGTGCATCAGTAGCAAATCAGGGCAATTAGTGAGAGGAAAAAAATAAAGAAATTGTCTCCATAGCCCATAATCATGGATGACAGATGGAAACATCAGGTTGGATATAATCACACTGAGCATTAGATACAGTGCATGATAAATTTACATGCTTACCGAATAAACGTGGCTTGATAATTTTTTAGTAAACAGAAAATACTATCTGTTTCAGAGATTGCACTGAAAATTAAAAACTGAGCTAACTGTACATCCTTTCATATACTTTTGTTCAGATCACCACATACATACTCTATAATATAAGCTACATATAATGCATGTTGCAAATTTAAATATAATATATATTTAATTTAATTATTAATGACCAAACTCAACATGATTGTACAAACTCGACTCAGTTTTGTTACTAAATAGAATCTGACAGAAATATCTGACATAATCTCATTAGAGCTAAACCCACATACAGTATATTAAGTATTGATGTGTTTTCGCGGAACCACTGCAGTCTTCCTTTCTGTCTCTGCTGTGTTTAGGCTCAATCCTGCAGAACGACTTGGCAATAAGAAAAATGGCATCAATGACATCAAGAAACACAAGTAGGTTATGTTTTGACTAGAAAAAAATTGGCTCATTGAATTGAGATTATAGCAAATATTATCACAGTCTTTGGTGTATTCCACCCTCTGTCACCAAACCTGCCAACATTTATCCCGCTGATCTCACTTTAATCTGGCCAAAATATCATAAAACATGCAAATATCTCGCTTGGATCCTAGGCAGTCTCTTTATCAATATATATTGTCCTAGCACAATGAATCACAGATGGAAGCCTTTTCCAATTAGCCCCTCTCTGGCAGAATTGTCAAATGCAGACCAAGAGCACATTCACAGAGGGAACAATTAGAGGCCAGAAAGAGACACACAGCTGTTGCCATCTTCAGCAGAACGCTAAAGCTACAGAGAGAACGGTGATACTGACGTATGTTGCTGATGCGTTAACAACCATCATGGTGGTAGTGCCTGAAATATAGGTGCTCAGCTTAAGCCCTGTGGGTAAACCATAGGTGGACATGGTTTAGTGTGTACAGGCAGAGACAACTGCTTCTAATTGTAAATTTCTTGTAGCATCTTTTATTTCAGCATGTCACATGAAGTAAAGTGATATTGAGTAAAAAGATAAATCTATAATAAAATAAAAAATTTTAATGTATACGCTAATACATTCTTTAGAAATGGACAATAATCCATGCAAGTCTAGCAGGGAATGTATACTTAGATATGTGAAGTCAGTTGTGTGTACTGTATATTGCAGTTGTTATGGAATACTATTTGAGAGCCTTATTGAAAGGATCATGTACTTACATGGGCTTGGAACTATGGAACAATTTACCAAACTTCTTTTGAGTGATCTATGTGACACTCATGCTTTTACTAAAAATCACAAATTAGCTGTTACTGTTAACTGTGCGGTGTATTCACTAAAGCACAATGTGAATGTCATGGCTCCTTGTTTCTCAGGTGGTTTCAGGGCTTCAACTGGGAGGGACTGCGACGACGGAAGCTGACATCTCCGCTTAAGAGAGAGGTGAACCATACTGTTCTTCAGTGTTTAAATGCTTTTTGTTTAAAATGGCATTTTGTAAAAGCTGTCTATGTTTATATTGTTTTCTAATTTTTATGATATCTGTTGTATTGTAATACTGTGGTATTGACCCTAGCTAAAGGGGCCACTGGATCACAGTCATTTCGACATGTTTCCCCCCGAGCTGGAGGAACCTCCTGATGAACTTTCTGGGTGGGATAAGGACTTCTGAAAGTTTGCTGTTTTATTTTTAACATGACTAATCCTGGCATAGGGAAACCACACAAGAGGATCCACGCTGAAGAATATTCTGTATGAATTTATCAAAATTACAAAATGAACAAAATGTGTGTATTAATGCACAGTTTAACAACTAAACACTGTTCATTATGTCCCTGTATAGACTCTAAAACACAAAACAAACTGATAAATGCTGTGACAGATGAGCAGGAGCTGCTCCTGCTATGAAATGCAACCAGGCAACAATACCAGACAGTATCAGCAACAAGTTCAAGACCAGATGCATGATGACAACTAACACCAAGCGCACAAATTATAGAACCAAACCACTGCTTTAACAGTCCTTAATGGCAATGAATGTAAAAAAAAAAAAAAATTAAAAAGGGATATAATTACTTTAATCACTAACAAAAAATTTTGTGCCAAAAGTATTTTAACCAAGGTTTCTGATTATTTAAAATACTAACTGAAGCATTTTTTCTTTCTTTTTTTCCCCATATAGCATTTTATTAAAGACTTTTTTACTTGGAAACCAGATCTTCCTGAGAAGTGCTTCTTATCAGTGTATGGCAGTACTCTACTTGTAATTGTATTATCTGCCTTTCAGTAATCCTCATTAGTGACTCTTGTTAATCTTGGATTTATAGTATTATATTTATGGTAAATCAGCTTCATTAATTTCTTTCCTGGAATTTATTTTATATTATGTGTTGCACAGGAGAAGTGATTATTTGAATATTGGGCTCTAGTCTAAAGAGTCTAAAGAAAAGGATGGTTAATAAAAGTTTTGTATGGACAATATAATACCGAGGAGAACATTAATATTTAAAATGATCATTGTTATATTATTTAAGAATATAATGTCTTTTCTTGTATGACTTACCTATAAATGCACAGCCATGGCAACTTTATGATTGTTTAAAAGACAATAAACATTATATTGCCTTCTTTTTACACTGTAATGGTTGTCAATTATTTTGTACATATACCAAGAGAATAGATCTAAAGATGTCTTCCACAAGGTGAAGTACAGAATGTGCTTCTACAATAATATATCATTAATTTTCCAGAGTCTTAATTAGTGTTTTATTGTCCATTTATTATTATTATCTATTTCTGTAACATTTTTTTGAAACAAAGTATAACCATTCATGAAATCTGTGTAATGCAGCAATGATGCCCTCTGTTGATGAAATGACAATCAGTGCAGAGCCTGAAAACAAGAGCGAGGACTTCAGTACACTTGGAGAAATTAGCTGAAGTCTACATGGCTTATGGCGTATTGCTAAATTGTTCTGTGAATTGTATCTCAACTTGGGTGTGTATTTTTGGCTTGGAGATGTCCATACAGAGAAATTTCGCAGGCACTCTGATAACAGGTAGTAAGTGGAATTGACTAATATCTGCAGAGGTCTACTGTGCCATTACACACATTGTGCTGTCCAGTCATACCTGCTGGCAGACTTAAAAAATAAACAGTTTGGCACTGATAATGTGTAGCTACTGTTTTTTTGTCATATAGCTGTAGAGCAGGTGTGTCCAATGCTATCCGGAAAGGGCCGGTGTGGGTGCAGGTTTTCATTCCAACCAAGCAGAAGCCACATCTGCGTCTTTTGAAAGCCAAGCTCAACTGATTAAACATGTGGAATCAGGTTTGGCAAACCAGCACCCACACTGACCCTTTGCAAATAAGGATGGACACCCCTTCTCTAGAGCATACAGTGCCTTGCGAAAGTATTCGGCCCCCTTGAACTGAAGATATACAAAACTTCTCAAGTGAATAATCACATGAAATTTACACGTCACATGTTATTTAAATATTATTTACACACACACACACATATATATAAATATATACTGTATATATACAGTGCCTTGCAAAAGTATTCGGCCCCCTTGAACTGTTCGACCTTTTGCCACGTTTCAGGCCTCAAACATAAAGATATAAAACTGTAATTTTTTGTGAAGAATCAACAACAGGTGGGACACAATCATGAAGTGGAACGACATTTATTGGATATTTCAAACTTTTTCAACAAATAAAAAACTGAAAAATTGGGCGAGCAAAATTATTCAGCCCCTTT